>OY992883.1:92180302-92487802 GCA_963921405.1 Cepaea hortensis | reverse complement strand
GAGATTACCACCGTCTAGCAGAGGAGATTGACACCGTAATGTTGACAAGATGGATACAGTCAAATATATTAGATGGATAGCCTTAAATAGGGGAGATGGACACCCCCAAGCAATACAGATGAAAACCGTCAAATAGAGGAGATGGACAACTCCAAATAAAGGAGATGGGTACCGTCAAATTGGGGTGATAGACCCAACTAGGTAGAAGCGATGGACGGGTCAAATAGAGGAGATGGGCATCGTCAGATAGAGGAGGTGGACACCGCCAAGAAGATGAGATGGACACAATCAAATAGATTAATAGACCCAGCAAAGTAGAAGACATAAACACCGACAAATGGAGAAGATGGAAATCACCAAGTCGAGGAGATAACACAGTTAAAATTAGGAGGTTGGCACAGTCAAGTTTATAGACACGCACCGTCAAAAAGAGGAGATGCACACAGATAAGTATCAGAGATAAACACAGTAAAATAGAGAAGATTGATGCCGTCAAATAGAGTACATGGAAACCGCCAAGTGAAGGCGACTAACACCATCAAGTAGAGGCGATAGGCTTAGTCAAATAGAGGGGATGGACACCGCCAAGAATAGGAGATGGACACGGCCGAGATGTGGAGATAAATATGGTTAAAAATATAGGGTGGGCATCGCCAAGTTGAAAAGAAGGGTACCGTCAAAAATAGGAGATGGACACAGCTAAGGATAAGAGATGACCACCGTCAATACCGTCAAATAGAGTATATATGACACCGCCAAGTACAGGCGACTAACAGTGTCAAGTAGAGGCGACTAACAGTGTCAGGTAGAGGCGACTAACAGTGTCAAGAAGAGGCGACTAACAGTGTCAAGTAGAGGCGACTAACAGTGTCAAGTAGAGGCGACTAACAGTGTCAAGTAGAGGCGACTAACAGTGTCAAGTAGAGGCGACTAACAGTGCCACGTAGAGGCGACTAACAGTGTCAAGTAGAGGCGACTAACACCGCCAAGTAGAGGCGACTAACAGTGTCAAGTAGAGACGACTAATAGTGTCAAGTAGAGGCGACTAACAGTGTCAAGTAGAGGAGACTAACAGTGCCAAGTAGAGGCGACTAACAGTGTCAAGTAGAGGCGACTAACACTACCAAGTAGAGGCGACTAACAGTGTCAAGTAGAGGCGACTAACAGTGTCAAGTAGAGGCGACTAACAGTGCCAAGTAGAGTCGACTAACAGTGCCAAGTAGAGGCGACTAACAGTGCCAAGTAGAGGCGACTAACAGTGTCACGTAGAGGCGACTAACAGTGTCAAGTAGAGGCGACTAACAGTGTCAAGTAGAGGCGACTAACAGTGTCAAGTAGAGGCGACTAACAGTGTCAAGTAGAGGCGACTAACAGTGTCAAGTAGAGGCGACTAACAGTGTCAAGTAGAGGCGACTAACAGTGTCAAGTAGAGGCGACTAACAGTGTCAAGTAGAGGCGACTAACAGTGTCAAGTAGAGGCGACTAACAGTGTCAAGTAGAGGCGATGTACTTAGTCAAAAAGACGGGATGGATACTGCCACGTTGAAGAGACGGGTATCACCAAGAAGATAAGATGTACACCGTCAAACAGAGATGATAGTTCCAGCTAAATAGAGAATGTTGGCACCGTCAAATAAAGGAGACGGACACCACCAAGTTGAAATGGGCAATGTCACGTATAGTAGATGGACAACTCATGGCGGCCAACATGTCTTCTACTTGACAGAGACAGAACCCATCTCCTCTACTAGGCTGTTTATCTCCTATACAGGGCGGTGTCCAACTTCTCTATGTGACGGTTCTCATTTCGTCTTATCGGCGGAGTCCATCTCTTCTCCTTGGTGGTGTCCATCTTCTCTATTTGACGCTCCCCATTTATTATACTTAGCTGTGTCCATCTTCTCTATTTGACGGTGTCCATATGGGTCTATCTCCTCTACCTGACGGTGCCCATATCCTCCACTTAGGTGGGTCTATCCTGACGGTGTCCATATCCTCCACTTAGTTGGATCTATCTCCTCTACCTGACGGTGTCCATATCCTCCACTTAGGTGGGTCTATCCTGACGGATGTCCATATCCTCCACTTAGTTGGATCTATCTCCTCTACCTGACGGTGTCCATATCCTCCACTTAGGTGGGTATATCCTGACGGTGTCCATATCCTCCACTTAGGTGGGTCTATCCTGACGGTGCCCATATCCTCCACTTAGGTGGATCTATCTCCTCTACCTAACGGTGTCCATATCCTCAACTTACGTGGGTCTATCTCCTCTACCTGACGGTGCCCATATCCTCCACTTAGGTGGGTCTATCTCCTCTACCTGACGGTGTCCATATCCTCCACTTAGGTGGGTCTATCTCCTCTACCTGACGGTGTCCTTATCCTCCACTTAGGTGGTCTATCTCCTCTACCTGACGGTGCCCATATCTTCCACTTAGATGGATCTATCTCCTCTACCTGACGGTGTCCTTATCCTCCACTTAGGTGGGTCTATCTCCTCTACCTGACGGTGCCCATATCCTCCACTTAGGTGGGTCTATCTCCTCTACCTGACGGTGTCCATATCCTCCACTTAGGTGGTCTATCTCCTCTACCTTACGGTGTCTATATCCTCCACTTAGGTGGATCTATCTCCTCTACCTGACGGTGCCTATATTCTCCACTTAGGTGGATCTATCTCCTCTACCTGACGATGCCCATATCTTCCACTTAAGTGGGTCTATCTCCTCTACCTGACGGTGCCCATATCCTCCACTTAGGTGGGTCTATCTCCTCTACCTGACGGTGCCCATATCTTCCACTTAGATGGATCTATCTCCTCTACCTGACGGTGCCCATATCCTCCACTTAGGTGGGTCTATCTCCTTTACCTGACGGTGCCCATATCCTCCACTTAGGTGGGTCTATCTCCTCTACCTGACGGTGCCCATATCCTCCACTTAGGTGGGTCTATCTCCTTTACCTGACGGTGCCCATATCCTCCACTTAGGTGGGTCTATCTCCTGTACCTGACGGTGCTCACATCCTCCACTTAGGTGGGTCTATCTCCTGTACCTGACGGTGTCCTTATCCTCCACTTAGGTGGGTCTATCTCCTGTACCTGACGGTGTCCATATCCTCCACTTAGGTGGGTCTATCTCCTCTACCTGACGGTGCCCATATCCTCCACTTAGGTGGGTCTATCTCCTCTACCTGACGGTGCCAATATCCTCCACTTAGGTGGATCTATCTCCTCTACCTGACGGTGCCCATATCCTCCACTTAGGTGGGTCTATCTCCTCTACCTGACGGTGCCCATATCCTCCACTTAGGTGGGTCTATCTCCTGTACCTGACGGTGCCCACATCCTCCACTTAGGTGGATCTATCTCCTCTACCTGACGGTGCCCACATCCTCCACTAAGGTGGGTCTATCTCCCGTGTCTGACGGTGTCCACCTCCTCTACTTAGCCATGATCATCTCCTTTCCCTGGCTGTGTTCATTTGTTCTACTAGGCAGTATCCATCTCCTCTCTTTGACGGTGACCATCATCTCTATTTGGCAGCGTCCATCTCCTCTTCATGACGGTGTCGATCTCCTCTACATGATGGTGTCACCTGTCGTCCCTGGGGTGAAGTGGAATCAACAAGTACACTTTTTTTAGTTCCCTATCGTCAGCTTGAGTGTCTGCCGGGCCTTGGCCTACACACCCCCTTTCAGTCTCTGGATCTCTATCTCTCTCAATTCTTACCATAAGACAATACACCTTTTCATATTCCTCCAGAACATACCCACACAACTCTGGCTACTAACAAATGATACAATAATTTAATAAAGAAAAGTGTCAGGTGTGTGCAATGTATGTGTATGGAACTCCAGTAGTATAGTCTATTGTGTATGTGCGATGAGACCGGTTAGTTCAGAATCATTCATCATAGTGTCCGGCCATACCACAACACACACAGCAAGTCAGATGGACCTCACCGAATGAAGCGTCTCTCCGGCCATGGGTCGACTTCTTCCCGATGCTCGTGTATAGTCTGGATACCTGGATATTAATGTTGACTGTGATAGAACACTATCCCTGTGTTCGGCACACACGATGGACCAGATACTTCACTGAAAAATCCTTTGACCCAAGAGTACTGGCACATTTCTGACACTAGGTCCGTAACAAACTGATGGTGTCTGTTCTAGTAAATTCCTACTGTCCATTGGGAAACCGTTACTGAATAGTTTTCTTCACCATTATACCTTCTCTACATAATAATGTCATAGTCCGGAGAAGTAATTACTTTTAATAAAAATCAGCCCTTTTGGGGAATTCAGCCACTACAACAAGCCTTCTTTTATGTTAAACACTCATGGCCTAGATGAGCCCATGATTTGTGGAACGGGGTCTCATTGCAGACTCCATTTAGCAGACTGCTCCTGGGGTTCTTGCCATTGGCCCCCGCTCTGAGCTGTTCCCAAATTCTCCTGCACAGTAGAACCTTATGTAATCTAGTTATGTCCGGAATTGAATCCACAAATTACCATTAAAGACAAATGTCCGTCGACTTTAATCGACTCAGGACACAATAGATTCTTTTCTAAATTCGAACAGAATTAGCTTAACACTCCAGCTCGTTTTAATCCATTTTGCACTCTGATTGTCAGACTTTCGATCCAGACTGCAGACAGCTGTGTTCGAATGACGTCACTCCCGTGGCCGGAATCCAGATGTCAATAGTACCCCCGTTCTCTTATGCTGGGATCGGGTAAACAACATACCGACCAATTCCTCTCTGATCAGAGAAATACTTCCCCCGCACACAGAGAATATTGGTTGGCGTTTGATCTGGAAAACTTCCCTACAACAAAGCGTTGTCGGCGCCTAGAGACGGCGGTCTCCGACAATCTATCATGCTGGTTCGACATCTCCGGTAATTCCATGACAGATGGTGTCATCTCTTCTACTTTGCTGTGATTATCTTCTCTTCTTGACGGACGGTATCCATCTACTATATTTTATGGTGTACTTCTCCCCCACGTAACGGTGGTCATGTCCTCTACTTGGCGGTGACCATCTCCATTGCATGGCGGTATCCGTCTCCACTAAATGGTGGTATCCATCTCCACTGCATGGCGGTGTCCATATTCTCCATTTAACGCTACCTTCCTTCTCTCCTTAGCTGTGATCATCTCCTCCGCTTGGCGTGTTCATCTATTCTATTTGGTGGGATCTATCTCCTCTACTTGGCGTTGTCCGTCTCCTCTACTTGACAGTCCCCATCTCTTCTTCTTGAGTTTGTCCATCGTCTCTACTTGGCGGTGTCAATGTATTTTATTTGATGTTGCTTATCCCTTATAATTAGTTGTGATCATTTCCTCTATTTGACGGTGCCCACCTCCTCTACTTAAATGTGTCCATCTCCTTAATTTGTTGGTGTCCATGTTCTCTATTTGACGGTGCCCATCTCCTCTACTTAAATGTGTCCATCTCCTTAATTTGTTGGTGTCCATGTTCTCTATTTGACGGTGCCCATCTCCTCTACTTAAATGTGTCCATCTCCTTAATTTGTTGGTGTCCATGTTCTCTATTTGACGGTGCCCATGTCTTCTAGATGGCTGGATCTCTGTCCTCTATTTGACTGTGTCCATCTCCTCTACTTAAATGTGTCCATCTCCTTAATTTGTTGGTGTCCATGTTCTCTATTTGACGGTGCCCATCTCTTCTAGATGGCTGGATCTCTGTCCTCTATTTGACGGTGTCCACCTCCTCTACTTAAATGTGTCCATCTCCTTAATTTGTTGGTGTCCATGTTCTCTATTTGACGGTGCCCATCTCCTCTACTTAAATGTGTCCATCTCCTTAATTTGTTGGTGTCCATGTTCTCTATTTGACGGTGCCCATGTCTTCTAGATGGCTGGATCTCTGTCCTCTATTTGACTGTGTCCACCTCCTCTACTTAAATGTGTCCATCTCCTTAATTTGTTGGTGTCCATGTTCTCTATTTGACGGTGCCCATCTCTTCTAGATGGCTGGATCTCTGTCCTCTATTTGACGGTGCCCATCTCTTCTAGATGGCTGGATCTCTGTCCTCTATTTGACGGTGCCCATGTCTTCTAGATGGCTGGATCTCTGTCCTCTATTTGACGGTGCCCATATCTTCTACTTGACTACTTCTATCTCCTCCTTCTGACTGCCCATCTTCTCTATTTGGCAGTGCCCACCTAGGACACAGCGAAGTAGAAGAGATTACACTGCCAAATAAAGAGATAGGCAGCGTCAAATAGATGAGATATACCCAGGGAAGCAGAGGATGGGGGCAGCGGCACATAGAGGAGATGTATACCACCAAGTTTAGTAGATGGACACAGTTAAATGGAGGAGATAGGCTGGTTAAGTAGAGAAGATGGGCACCGTCACATTGAGAAGACTGGCACTGCTAAGTAGAGAGATGGGCATCATCAAATAGACGAGATAAACACCGCCAGGTTGAAAAATTGACTTCGCCATGTCGAGGAGATAAACACCCCCAAGTAGAGGAGATTTTCTTTTCCATATCCTATTTACAGGACATTGCAGTAAACGCCAGCATTTTTCAGCTGCTCTTGATGTCTTGGCAAGTTTTTACATTCAGTAGTTTGCCATAGCCGGTCTTCCTGGTCTAGGAGTTACACGACTTTCTCTGTAATCCCGTATACTCTCGTGACTAACGTGACGCGCGCGAGAATCAGTAGCGGTTCACTCCGCATCGGTAACTTGCGGGGTATGTGAGCCGGTCGCTCAGAAAGTAATGGCAAACGACTGAGCGTAATCTTGCCAAGACATCAACAATCAGCCGAAAGATGCTGATGTTGACAGCAACGTCCTGTAAAGGATATGCGAACAAAAAAAAAACTAAGTTTGCCATTGCTTTCTGAACGATCAGCTCACATACCTTTTCCTAAGAAACAACGTGACGCGATCCGCTGTCGAATCTCGCGCAGCTATGTTTTGTACGTGGTATATGGGATTGCGAACAGCGTCCTTAACCTCTTCGCCAGGGAGGCCGGCAGAGGAGATTGACACCGTAAAATATAGGCGATATGCACCATCAAGCAGAGGATTTGGACACCAGCCAAGAAAATATGTTTTTTGAATAATAATATGATAATTACCTTACAGTGAGTATTGATATTTCCACCATTTTACCCCTATGACTAAAGATTGAATGATCGTTAAATGTGGTTATGTCGACTTATGAAAAGTGTTTTTATTTTGGGTCATTCAAATCTAAGCATGTAATAAATAATTTTTTTTGTATGTTGATTCTAACACAGAGACAATGTTCCTGTATTTGGTTGTATCGCTGGGTGTCTTTCTGGGTAAGTGCCGTGTTAACAATACTACACTGCCATCTAGCAATGGAATGGTTGAAACTCTAACTAGTGGACGCAAGTTTCTGAGTTCAATTCACAATCGAAGAAGACTTTTTCATCCAGTGCTCTATGGCTGTGAAAACAGTCCAAATGACATAATATGTATATGTGAATGTATATTCAGTAGATAGGATACTCTCCATTCTATTTCTCTTGAGCCGCATGTTCACCACGAATGAGGTTTAACACAAAGCCTTCAGTTTGCTTCACTAGAATGTTCATGATGTTATTTCAATATTTATTGTCAATCTGATGGCGCACTGTATAGTTTCTTTACTGCACAACAATGCAATCGTGTTAGAGTAGGAAAAGTAGTGACAGCGATTTGAGCTCAACCCCCAGTTCTGGACGAGACTACTACTACTACTACTACTACTTACTACTACTACTACTACTACTACTACTACTACTACTACTACTACTACTACTACTACTACTACTATTACTACTACTACTACTACTACTACTGTTTCTGCTGCTGCTGCTGCTGCTGCTACTACTACTACTACTACTACTACTACTACTACTACTACTACTACTACTACTACTACTACTACTACTACTACTACTACTACTATTACTACGACTACAACTACTATTATTATTACTATGTCTAAAACCACCACCACCATCACCACCACCACCACTAATACTAAACGTATGCTATTGCTGGTGATGCTACTGCTGTCGCTACTGCTATTATTTCTACGATTCCTGCTATTTCGATTCCTAAAACTACTGTTATTGCTGCTACTACTACTATATTACGGCTATTAGTATTACTATGAATCTCAGTGGCACCTAAAATGGATGCCATGTAATGTCCTGGAATGAAAGAGAGGCCTGCGGGATACAGATACTATACCCATCGAATGCTGATTGGCCTATAAAAATATGATGCTATTGTGCGTGTGCAAAGAGTTTTTATTTGTTTCCATAAGATAATGAAAGGTAGTCTCTGCTCTATGTAGTAGCCTAACTGACAGCAGTGCCGATAGGCGGCACTTTCATTTATTAATAGATTGCTCTCGGTTCATGGAACTCCTGTACAGCTGGAGACGAAGTAAATGTACGGTTCAAGAGAGTCAGAAAGTGGTTAAGAATATTAGACGTAATAAAGATGAAGACGAATAAATACAACGCTTTAATATACATGTAAATGGGCATATTTTTAACAAATGAATCGGTACGGTTATCGCGGAACAGTCATAACATCTGATGAGAGATGCCTTGAAGAGGTTAGAACAAGAATAACCATGGCGAAGGTAGCCTTTTGCCAAATGAAAAACATACTGACCAATAAAAGATGTCAACTGCAACGAGAAAAAGAGTGTTGAGGTTTTACATAGAACTTGTACTTTTGTATGGATGTGAAGCGAGGACAATGAGCAGACAATCTGTAAAACATCTGATGGCTGTGAAAATGTGGTTGTTGAGGAAAATGCAAAGAATACCACGGACAGACAGAAAAACCAATGAAAAGTTCTTCAAGAATCAAAACTGATTAGAGACATTAGACGTAGACAGTCAAAATTGTTTGGGTAAGTTATGAGAAGAAATGAATTGGAGAACTTGGTGACAACTGGCAAGATCGAGGGGAAGAGACCAAGGGGAAGGCTGTGAAGTAAATACCTAGATGGCTTGACTAGCTGGCATGGTCGAGACACGAACATGGAGCTTATCCACGACTCTGGTGATCGAGTGAGATGGTGAAACATGACCCCCCCTCCATGCTTATCGGCATGGTACATGATGGATGGAAAGATGTTATGAAGGAAGATAAAGAAATTTAAAAACAATACATAGTGACTGTGTAAAAATAGTACAATGCAATAGCTAAATTAAAGAGTATATATACATGAATAATGGAAAATATTAAGAGACTCAATTCACCAAACAGGCCAAGAAATATTACAATAGAGAAGCCAACATGCTAAGAAATAAATGGATGACTGAAGAAATCTTAAAGTTGATGAACAAACGAAAACAGAGTAAAATTGACAGAGTATGATAAGATAAACAAATAAATAAGCGATAAATGTGTGAATGCAAAAGAAAGTTGGTTAAACAAGCTGTGCAAGACAACTGAATTAAATCCTATTAAAGATACAAAAATTAAGCACAGAGAAATCAGTTAACTCACGGGAAAAATCATAAGAGTAAAAACACATGGTGTTTGAAATTTTTTTTTTTTTTTAAACACACAAGAAATATATTATTGGAGGAAGGTGCTATAATGAAGAGGTGGAATGGGTATATAAGAGAATTACATGATGTAGAAAGGTAAGAATTAACAGGACAAACAAGTTACTTAGAAGGTCTTCCTATTCTAAAGAAGTCGCTGACGCTATCAAACACATGATAAAAAAAGGAAAAATAGCTGGGTCACATGGAAGTATGAGAATAAGAAGTAATGGGATAATTAGAAATAGAAATATTAACCAAAATGTTTTACAATGTTTACAACAGTTAATATTTACCTAAGGATATGCTGAAATCGGTATTCAATAAAAAGTTACTTGCATATCTTTTACAGCACGTCGCAGTCAACTCCAGCATTTTTGGGCTATTTGTGATTTCTTGGCAAATTTACGTTTGGTAGTTTGCCATTGATTTCTGAACGGCCGACACGCATATCATTGTATGGAAACCAACGCAAGGCGGTCTACTTCCAAATCGCCAGTAGCTGTGTTTCGAGCGTGGTTTTATGCGAATTGCGTCCGTAAGACCTTCGCCACAGAGGGGGCCAGTATTTATAGCGATACCAAAAAGACCAGGAGCCACTGAATGTGAAGATGTTCGTACAGTTAACCTCGCATATTATGTCACTTAGCTTCTGCTTTGAAATGTTATGAAAAGAACAATAAAGAAAAGAAACATGGAAATCGGCGAAGAACAATGTGGATGTTTGAAAGGAAAGGGTAAAAATAATACAATATACACAATAAGTACACTAATAGAAAGATCAACAGAGACACAGAAAGATATTGCTTCATGGATTATACCAATCTCCGTGGTGAAGTGGTCAAGCCGTTTGACTCGGGCTCCGAAGGTTGTGGGTTCGATTCCTGGCCGCGTCCTTCGGTTTAGCAGCGAATTATTTTCGGAGACTCTTGAGGGTCGTCGTTGGAGCTATGGAGTTCGTGCTTTGTGTGACGAATTCCATGCTGCGGAAAAAGACCGAGCCATATGGGATTTTAAAAACTCCCGGTGCAATAAAGTCGACACTGTCGACTTTTAAGCGACATCTTTTTAAAGATTATACCAAGGCATTTGATTAAGTAAAACATGATAAACTGATTAATATGTTAGAAGATAGGAAAGATCTCAGAATAATGACGAATATTTATTGGAACCAGGTAGTAGCAATTAAAACTGGGAAATAAAACGGGCAATTATGCATACATAAAGCTAGGAGGCTGGTCCGCATGGCCGAATGGGTAAGAACGCGTGCTCTTAAACACCCGGTGTGCTGATGCCAAGGTAAGCGGTTCAGTCACAATCACCGGACAGCTGGACTAAAATGTAGACCTGTCTTCCTTGAATTGGGGACGTAAATTATATGTACCTCTGAAGTCGAAGTGGTTTCGCCTGATGGCGAGGGACACTGTTAATAGGGATAGCTAATACACACGCAAAATTCAGACCATCACTACCGTAAATAATGTTTATGGACTACGCTTGAGTTCAAAGCGAGTGATCGCAAAAATCAAAAAAAAAAAGTTAGGCGTTCGACAGGTGTGTGTTTTTGTCACCGGAACTATTCTCTGTCTACAACGAAGTAATAATGAGAGAGATCGAAGAGAAGCCAGGAATACTAATTGGAGGTGTTAATACAATCTACGCTATGCAATTGACACAGTATTGATATCGGACAATGCAAAAGATTTGCAACAATTGTCGGGCAATTTAGTAGCAGACAGTGCAATGAAAGGACACGCTTTAAAAATCAAGAAAACAGTAACATCGGTGAAATCAAAGTGGGAAAAAGTGACGACAAAATATGAAATGAAACTAGAATAGAAAATTCTTGTTAACCAAGTGGATCATTTAACATACCTAGAGGCAATTATAACGTCAGATGGAAGATGCACAACAGTTATTAAGAACAGAATAGGGCAAGCAAAAGATGCATTTCATAAAGTGAAAGGTATCATATGCGATAAGTCACTATCACTGAATGTAAGAAAGTTTTTTTGTTTTTTTTTTTAAATTTATTTATTTGTTTGTTTGTTTTTTAAGTAAGTTGAATATCCTTTACAGGACATCGCAGTCATCCCCAGTATTGTTGACTATTTGTGATTTCTTGGCAAGTTTACGTTCGGTAGCTTTCTGAACTACCAGCACTCATACCATTTTTATAGAAACCAACGCAAGGCAGTCTTATCAAATGGCCTGCAGCTGTATTTCGAACGCAGTATGCTGAACCCAGAACCGCGCCCGTAACACCTTCACGATAGAGCCGGCTTGAAAGAAGTAGAGTGCTGAAATGCTATATAGAACCTGTTTTGCTGTATGGCTGTGAATCTTGGAATGTAAATGATATAAGTGGGAAGAACTTGGAAGCAAAAGAAATGTGGTTCCTGTAGCGAATGTTTTGAATTCCTTTGACAGCCAGAGTAACTAACAAAGACTGTCTGAAAGGAGCTAATGAAACTAGAACAGTATATGCAACAATAAGAGTGAGACAAACAACTTTCTTTGGTCATGTGATGAGAAGAGAGGCATTGGAGAACATAGTGACGACTGGAAAGATCGAGGGGAAGAGAGGCAGGGGGAGATCAATTGAAATGATTCTGGATGGATGGAGATGGTGGCATAGAGAAGTATCATCAGCAGAGTTGATCCAGTGCACCAACATCCGAGGTCTGTGGAGACGCATGAACGTCTACGCCAGCTGGCAAGGCACTTGATAACGATGAACCATTTACAGCACATAACGGAACGTCCTCGCCAAGCAAACTATTTCTGGAATTCACAGACATGTGATTTTTCAGAATAATGTTAGTTAGTCGACAGATCATCCTCATTGCACATCGAAACATTCAGTCCATAATTGCTCGAATCCCCTCCTCAGTCAATCCCGCAGCGTGTAGCAGCTCACAACACCAGTTCTGTGTTGGTTTATCAATCTTCTTTGGCTTCCTGCGTAGTGTTCTTGTTTGGCCACACTTCTTTTAATTTGCTGTTCTCACAGTCTGACCATGGTTGTAGATTCACAGTCATCACTTGGTTCTCGCAAAAGACTTACTTCTCGTAGAGCATTCAGAATATTAGCCTGGTCCATGGCTCGTCCGCCTTCCACAGTAGCCTTACCTTCAAGCTTGTCAGCCTGCTAATTTCCTTGTACACCCGCATGCCCTCGCACGAAAATGAAGCTACTTTTTGTCAGGCAAGACCGCTGGAGAGACAGCAACCACTCTTTTCGGATCCACCCCACCTCTATCCTCTTGCGCATGCTCATTGAGTCGCTAAGGAAATATGCCCTAGTGAATGTCTGTGTCTCGAGCCATGTTATTTCTTTACTTACTGCCGTGACATCCATAGTCAGGCTACTTGTAGTCAAAGCAAAAGCACGAGAATCTTCCTTAACAACTCTGCCTCCGGCCTGAGCCGTAAAAGCCCATGACATTCTCACGCGACGAACGGCCGACCCATCTGTGTAAATGACAGCATCACCTTCTAAAGAATTCTCGAAGATCAAAGCCTGTATTTCCGCCTCCACATTTCCCTGTCTGCATTTTCTGTGTAGTTGGATGCAAACTGATCAGGACGTACAAAAATATGTTGGCACTTGTACCAGCTTCTCGCCAGGTTCTAAGACCTCAAGTGAACACAGCTGTTGAAGAA
This sequence comes from Cepaea hortensis, assembly GCA_963921405.1. Taxonomy (NCBI): domain Eukaryota; kingdom Metazoa; phylum Mollusca; class Gastropoda; order Stylommatophora; family Helicidae; genus Cepaea; species Cepaea hortensis. The sequence goes on along the minus strand of OY992883.1, from coordinate 92,474,563 downwards.
TGCCTTCGGCTTGACCAATCCACGATTTTCCTCTTTTTAACCTGCTGTCCTTTACCTTCTTAATCTAGCTATGCTGTGGATGTTGTGTGTTTGCGCTGACTCTGAGGTAGGCACGTGCTCCGCAAATTTGTAATCTGTCCTCCATAGTTAGAAAATCAAGAAGGTAGCGCATCGACCTACTGTATATGCTGTATCTCTTGTACATATAACTTCGTTCTGTATCCTTTCCATTCTTTCCATCTGCTTACGGCCGAGAGTCAGGATCGTCATAGCATACTCAAAAACAGAAAGGGCCCGAACCCTCGTAAAGAAGACATATGGCGCTGCTCACCGTTTGCCGCTGCCATCACCTCGCATCGCAACCAAACCACGCTTGGTTTTTGTTATCATCTAATCGGTGTGCTCATTATATACAAGGCTTCGATTAAAACGTATCCTCATTTATTGCCTGTATGCATTCCAAATTCTCTGAACACAGATTTACAGTTCGTGTTGGAGTGTTAAGAATATGGTTACTCAAAGAGAACCATCTCACTGATGCCTTCGTTGGGTTGACCATTGCCCCAGAATCCACACATCAAGTGCTTATGCGAATTAGCTCTGTTTGTAATTCCACAGCAACTCAATCTCTATCCTTACCCTGACGATAGACACCACATCGTCGGCATATGACAATTTTATCTTCGGTCCTGTGATCTGCTCGCCGGTGATTCTCACAGTGTAGGCGTTGAACAGCACCGGAGATAACGGTGATCCCTGTGGCAGGCCTGGATATATTGTTGTTGGTTGAGAAGTCCAACTGCCAGATCTAAAAACTACTTTCCGTTGGAAGAGGGCTGCGGCGATCCAACTAAGGAGGAATAGACTTATCTTGAGTTCAAGAAACTGAAACATTAAAACATCAAACGGTGCTCTGTTGTACGCATCCTTAAGATCAATCGCCGTAGCACATGTTTCAATGCCTGAGTGGAAACCTTCATATACATCATGGGGAAAACTGCTGCGTTGGTCGAGGTTTCTCTGTTTGGACGATACCCTCCAAGTATAGATGGGAAACAACCTTGCCTATCTAGCTGGTTTGATATTTTTTCTGGCAATTAACTTCTCCAGCAGCTTGCCTATTGTATTTTGCATGGTTATTACCTGATATCCCTGAATTTTTGTGTGGTCTTTGTCAGGTTTCAGCAAAGGAATCAGATAGCTGGGTAACCACTCGTCCTTGATGTTAGCACTCACTATACTGTTGTTGATCATATCTGCTAAATCCGCTAGTCTGTTGTCTGTACACATGCTAATGCTTCATACCTTATACCACCTGGCCCTGGTGCGCTGTTCTTTGTTCGTCGAAGCACAGCCCTGATCTCTTTCACTGTCACCGTGTCTTCATCTGCAATGTTCTAGGCCTTTCACCTGTCTGAGGTAACCACCTTGGCAAAATTTCGGCCTCTCATGTCTATCTGGTAGCTCTGCTCTAGATAGCGTTAGGAAAGGACTTTGCCCTTATTCTCGTCAGATCTCTGCCAGATAAGGTGAGCACATTGGAAGTCAGGAAAACTCTTATTCTTGACCACCCCATTCATGCCTCTATGTTGTCGCCGAAACAATTTCAGTGACTTGTTTGTGCTTATTCTTTGACACATCTCTGCCATTTTTTCACATTTAACCAGAATAATTTTATATGTACACACACGCACGCACACACACACACACACACACACACACACACACACACACACACACACACACACACACATTGTAAAGCCTTAACAAGTGATTGAAATTCTTGGAAAGAGACTAATACAGTAAGACAAAGTATCACAAACATCAGAAACATCCATTCGACGTTTCTGTGACCACGTTTTTTTTAGAAGAGAAAATTTATAACATATGATGCCGATTGAAAAACAATTGTAAACAACCCGATAGAGGATGACACTGAGCAACGAATTTTGATGGACTTGCATGAAAGCATATAACTGTGAGTTTTACTATTCCCTAAGCCACAAACATCATTTACCTAGGAGATAGAGTGAAATAATATAATAAGTGGCTCGGTCCACAGCAGTCAAAGAAATAACTAGAACATAATGAGAAGGAAAAATACAAGAAACTGATGTACATAACAAGTTCACAAAACGCACGCTAAGTCTTTATTATTCCTCTCCTTTTCCCATCTCCCACATTGATTTACAGGAGGTGTTGTATCCAGATGCCCAAAAGGATTCCAACCAAATCCTAGAAATCCAGGAAGCTGTACAGGTGAGAATATGGATGTTCGTTCATACACAAGTATCTTCACATTCACATACGTTCTTACATATATGTGTGCGTGCATATAAACATACAGGCAGGCAATCACACAGCACGTACGCTTATACATTCACACATATCACACACGTATACACACACACACATATATATACACACGCACACACGCACACACACACACGTGAAGGATAGAACGAAAAGAGAGTACATATGGCTTCCAAGTAGTCGCAGCAGGGAAAGTGAATATCATGGGAAGGGATACTACAGAATTACCTTACCTGGAATGACATATGGCGCATGGCACCACTGCTCTTAAGTTTCGTCGTCGGATCCCTCTACGATGTCTTGCTATCAGCTGCCACCTGGTCAAGTGGGGTAAAGCCACCGACCCATCCTGTCCCCTCTGTAAGAAGGTCCAGACAGCAGAACACACACTGTTTGCATGCAAGTTCTTGCTGAGTTGGCAGCCATAGTGGATGAAACCAGAATGCGGCGAACAGAGGGACCAGGGCGAGGCTGATGGGTATTAACTTCGTCAGAGCTGGGCAGCAACGTAGAGACAAGGAAGGGCCTTGCCGACTTACCGTCTATTTTCGATAGCGCGGATGGTGGGAACTGACCTTGGCTCTGAAGGGCGTGGTGAGTACCCTGAAGTGATCCAACAGTTTCGCTTGCGACCTGACATTGTACTTCACTCCTCGTCGGCAAACAGCTAATGCTGATTGAGCTGACCCTTCCATATAAATCGAGAATCGATGAGCAGCACACGTACAAGTTGAGAGGTACAATGACATGGTCGCTAGTATGAGTCATTAAAGGTATACTATCAGGCTGTTTGCAATGGAGGTGGGCGCAAGAGGTCTAGTTTTCCAATACGTGTATAACGTTCTGAAACAGTTAGGCATCAGAGGACAAGCGAGGCCTCGGGCACAAAAACAACTCGGTGAGGCAGCTGAAGAAGCGTCCTGCTGGCTGTAATATGATTAACGTTTCTGTCTCTAACGGCATGACAAATAACATCGGAACCAATCTCTCAACTAAAAGCTAGAACTTGTACTGTCTCCTAGCGAGAGCAGAGCATCTGAGGACAGGACTTTTCAGTGGGGCACATCGCTGCGTGGTAGCAGTGGCCAAGTCATGCAAATTTCTGACGAAGTCCAACCTCCAAGCTGTGGTGGTAGTCTTGCGAGACCGCACTCCGCAGTAGAGACCAAGAGAGGGGTCAAGCAACCCAGAGAAATAGCCGACCTCCCGAAGTGCAGTGCCGTAATCGGCGCACGAAGAAGGAACATGGCAACGAAGACGACAGGAAGGGATAGAGGCAGTGGTCAGGGAAGAAGCTGACTTCCACGATCACTGGTGTTAGGATGTTGTGAGGGCACGAAGCACCGAGTGCACAAGGCTCTCCTCATTGACGGAGGGGAGGCTTGGGAGCAGACATGTTCGCAGGGGTGGGAGAAACACGAACAACAGAAGGACAAGGCAAACGGCAAAAGGCAAACGACCTAACGTCTCGCATGGTAGGGGAAAAGTTCCCGGAGTCGTGACCCGGGCGGGCCCACCCTAAGAGGGTATCAAGTGGATAAAAGGGCCGACATATTCGGGGAAGGGGAAATCTTTCTAACAATCAGGAGCCCCTGTCGCGCTAGCTCCGTAGCGGAGGTTTTAATCACTGTTTATTCTTTTCCTGTTGTCTTCCATCACAGCCTGTCTACGATGCATTAATGATTTTAATGTTTTCAGATATCGATGAATGTGCAGACAATCCACCCTGCCAGCAACTCTGCAGAAACAGCAAAGGCAGCTACGAGTGCTATTGCAGATCTGGTTATCTGATTAATGAGAGGGATCCTTCCAAATGTGACAGTAGGTTCAATATAGGGTCATTATCAACACCACGAACATCATCTTCCTCGCCATGACAAGAGTTAACGCCATCATTAATGTTGTTATCTTCAACAACAGCAAAGGCAGTTGATGCTGTAATTGCAGTTCTGGTATTCAAGTCAAAGAGACGGATATTTTTAGATAGGATAGTTATGTCATCATCATCATCATCATCATCATCATCATCGTCATCATCGTCGTCGTCGTCATCATCACCAACATTTAGATTATTACTAATTTGATAGTCACACAATCATTATTGTTGCTCTCTACAACAACGACAATGGCAGCAGTGAGTCCTCGTCCTCATCATGAGCCCTGCCAACAGACAGAAGCGCTCATGTATTTCAACAATATCTCAGTCCCTCATGTCCTGGACCAACTCTGCTGATGCAGATACAACTTGGTCCACCCAGCATATTTTCTCTTGGTCTGTCTATGTCTCTTTTACCATTGATTGTTCCAGCCTTAAGTGCCATTGTAAAAATAGGAACAGAATCCATCGTCATCTTCTGCTTCTGCTTCTGCATTTTATTTCCTAGTTAAGTACAGACTCTCAGTCAGCTCATGCCAAGCCTTCCTTAACTGTGGCGTTTCCTGCAGAAAAGCCTCGGCTACGGAATGCGGTGTCTTATAGGTTACCGCCATTGGTTGATTGATTCCATTGCTTTACACATAATACACGGAAATGTTGGTTGTTGTGGAACCGTAAAGACAGTTCAAATCCTTGACGTAATATATAATCTCTGTAGTATTGAGAAAGTGTGGTTGTTAAATGTTAATAATCAGTTAGGTAAGCTGGTTTACACTTTAAATGTATTTAAACAGTTCTGTTATTCATTCACATATTATGTTATGACTGTTTACAAATTGTCCAGAAATCGGTCATTTGTTAAAATTAGTACTGCATATTTATTTTTCCTGAATACTTTTATAATAAATGAATCATGTTATAATAGAATGATAGTATTGGCTATATCCTCCAAGCCCCGTACTCTTATAGACCAATCGGCGCTCGATGGTTGATGCGGTCGGTATCACGTCGGCGGCCTTTACTTTCGAGAATATATCATGGAACCTGTTATAGGCTGGGTTTTCTGATAACTATGGTCAATTCACACACACAAAAATAAATAAACAATAATAATCCGCCTGAAGGCAATTGGAACCGGTAACCAACAGGACGGCAGACAAGTGCTAGTCTTGCATTGATTGCACACAGTTTTCGGGCATGTCATAAGAAGATGAAAGCTGGAGAATGTCGTCACAACAGGAAGGTGGGAAGGGGAGGGTTGGGGAGGAGGAGACGATGCAGGAAGAGACCAGCAAGGCTGATTTCGAAACCTCGACCCAATATGTCTGGGAATTATGAAACTGGGAGTGTTATTATCCCTTAAGCCACAGACGGCATTTATCTAGAATAGAGTGGGATACTATAATAAACAGCTCTAACCAAGGCAGTCAAAGGAATAACTAGAACATAATGAGAAAATGTAGCAACTGATGGACATAATAAGTTCACGTAACGCACGCTAAGTCTTTATTATTCCTCGCCCCACCTTCCTTTCTCCAACTCTCACACTGATTACAGGTCCTGGTGTATCCAGCTGTCCAAAAGGATTCCAACCAAATCCAAGAAGTCCAACCAGCTGTATAGGTAAGGATATGGATGTTCGCTCATACACAAATATCTTCACATTCACATACGTTCATACATACAGGTACGCGTCCATATAAGCAGACAGGCAGGCAGTCACACAACACGCACTATTCACATTCACACATAAGAGGCACACGCACACACACACACACACACACACACACACACACGCACTCATATACATCAATCAATCATGTGCCATTCCGGAAAGCGTGGGCGATCATGACTCGCCATTTCACTCGATCACCAGTGTCGTGGATCAGCTCAGTGTTCCTGTCTCGTCCATGCCATGTGGCCAAGCCATCCTGGTATTTTCCTCTCGGTCTTCCTCTTGGTCTGTTCCCCTCGATCTTGCCAGTTGTCACTAAGTTCTCCAATCCATTTCTTCTCATAACATGTCCAAAAAATGTTGACTGTCTACGTCTAATTTCTCTAATCAGTTTACGATGTTCATTTGTCTCCTGTAGTACTTGGTCATTGGTTTATCTGTCCGTCCATGGTATTCTTTGCATTTTCCTCAGAAACCACATTTCTGCAGCCATCAGATGCTTTTCAGCTTGACTACTCATTGTCCAAGTTTCACATCCATACAAAAGAACAGGCTCTATGTATCCCCTCAACACTCTTTTTCTCGTTTCAATTGACATCTTTTTATTGGTCAGAATGTTTTTCATCTTGCTAAAGGCTACTTTCGCCATGGCGATTCTTGTTCTAATCTCTTCAAGGCATCTCCCATCAGATGTTATAACTGTTCCAAGATAATTGTACCGATTCACTTATTGAAGAATATTTCCATTTACTTGTATATTACATTGTGGCACTTCTTCCTTCCTACTGACGACCATAACCTGAGTCTTTTTACAATTTAATTCTAACCCCAGTTGCTCACTGTGTACAACAACCGTATCTACTAATTGTTGCAGGTCCTGCGCATTGTCTGCAATTAATACTGTATCATCTGCATATCTAATGTTATTGATGTTTCGTCCTCCAATGCTGATTCCATTTATATCCTCTACATTTCTGAAAATATTTTCACTGTACAGGGAAAAAAGATCTGGAGACATTACACATCCCTGCCTAACACCTCTCTTAATTGGCTGATACTGTCCCACTTCATTATCAATCCTTATTGCAGCTTGTTGTTTCCAATATATGTTTTTTATAAGTCTAATGTCTTTCCCATCAATTTGTAGATCTGCAAGCATATCCACCATGCTGACATGTCTAATGCTATCAACAGCCTTTGTATAGTCAATAAAGCAAAGATGTATATCCTTGTTTACTTCTATAGCACGTTCAATAACTGTTCGCAGCATATACACAGCATTTACTGTACCCTTTCCTTCTACAAACCCGCATTGTTCTTCCCCTATTTCAGGTTGTATCTTCTTCCTCATTCTTTGCATGATAATTCTTAGCAAAATCTTTGTGATGTGACTCATTATACTAATTATTCTATGTTGGTCAAATTCCAAGGTTCCTGATTTCTTTGGGATTGCAATAAATATAGAGTTACATAATTCAGGAGGTATATCTCCAGTATCATATAATGTGTTCAGCAGTCTGGTGACTTGATCTAGTCCAAATTCTTCTAAAGCTTTAATCATTTCTGATGTGATGTTATCTGCACCGGGGGCCTTGCCAGCTTTCATATGCTTAAGAACATTTCGAACCTCCATCTCCAAAATTGGCGGTCCTACATTATTAAATCTAATATCATACTGTTCGTCTCTGTTATCATCATAAAGGTGTTTCACATAATCTGTCCATACCTGTAGAATCTGGTCTTTTTCAATTATGATTTTGCCATCTTCAGTCTTTAGACACCCTGTTGATGTACTTGATTTTTTATTAGTAAGTTCCTGAATTTTTTGTGTGCACTAATTTGGTATTTTGACTGTTGTGTTGGCTTTCAATTTCTAAGCACTTTTCCTCAAGCCATCCTTCTTTTGCCTCCTTACATAATGTTCTGACTTGTCTGTGAATTTCTTCGTATTTGACAGAATTATTTTTGTTGAGTCTTCTTGTTTCCATGAGGTGTAAAATTTCTTCAGTCATCCATTTCTTACGACCCACCTTCTTTAATTTTGGAATAGTTGTTTCTGCAGCCACATTGATTGAATTCTTCAACGTTTCCCATTGATCATCCACATCCTGGAATAGGATCTCTAGATCAGACAAAATTTCAAATCTGTTCTGTACTTCTATGTTGAATTTGTTTTGTATTTCCTTGTCATTACTCAATGTACACAAATCATATTTAGTGTTTCCTGTTATATACTTGACTTTCTTCAACTTTATCCTCAATGTTCCTGTGAGTAATCTGTGGTCACTATAACAATCAGCACTGGGAACAGTTTTTGCTATTGTTAATGCGGTTCTAAATCTTCTGCTAATCAGAATGTAGTCAATCTGGTTTCTAATCCTGCTATCAGGACTCCTCCATGTCCATAATCTTCTAGGGTGTTGTTTGAACCAGGTGTTTCCTACAATCATTTCCTGTTCTTTTGCCCACTCTACGAGTCTGTATCCTCTTTCATTTCTCTCTCCTAAACCATAGTTTCCTACTGTGTATCTATCTCCTTGATTTCCTACTTTTGCATTGAAGTCCCCTATTATGATGTTTATTTCTGAATTTTTACATTTCTTTAAGGCAGACTCTATGTCATTATAAAATTCTTCTACACTATGTTCACTGGATTCTCCTGTTGGGGCATATACTTGAATATATACATATGTACATTTTTTTTTTTTTTGCATTTCCTTTACAGGACATCGCTGTCAACACCAGCATCTTTCAGCTGTATGTTGATTTCTTGGCAAGATTACGCTCAGTAGTTTGCCATTGCTTTCTGAGCGGCCGGCTCACATACCCCGTAAGTTACCGATGGGATTCGAACCACTGCTGATTCTCAAAGTCATCACGTTAACCACGAGAGTATACGAGATTATGGAGAAAAGTCGTAACCTCTAAGCCAGGAAGCCGGCACATGTGTACATACAGACATAAAAATGTTGCTTGTCCTTTGCATGACGTTGCGATCAACCCCAACCCCAGGTTGATTGACCAGGTAAGTTCACGTTCAATATTTTGCCATTGCTTTCTGAACGAGAAGTCAACATTGAAGCCCAATTGACCGTTGTAAGAGATGAACCCACTACCTCGCCGTCTGCGTAACGAAGTTTTATCAATCACTCTGACTTCTGTGTACAGGCATACAATTAGCCAATTGCAAGACAATGATGACATTGAAAAGTGGACATACAATATATATTGTTAACTGTTTTTCTCCTCTACCCCAGTATATGAATATGCCTTACAACTATATCATGAATAGCACTTTTATTATTATTATTATTTATTATTATTTATTATTATTATTATTATTATTATCATTATTATTATTATTATTATTATTATTATTATTATTATTATTATTATTATTATTATTATTAGTGCTTTTTGAATGATCGAATACTGTTACAATTTTTTTTCCGCATATACTTTACAGGACATCGCTGTAAACATCAGCATCTTTCAGCTGATTGTTGATTTCTTGGCAAGATTATGCTCAGTTGTTTGCCATTGCTTTCTGAGCGACCGTTCACATACCCCGTAAGTTACCGACTCGGAGAGAACAGCTACCAATTCTCACACACGCCACGTTACTCACGAGAGTATACGGGATTACGGAGAAAGTCGTGTAACGCCTAGACCAGGGAGACCGGCTGTTGTAATTTAGCTATCAAATATTACCAAATGATTAGTAAGCTATCATCATTGTCTTTTGTAGAACGTCGCCTTCATCACAACCGTTCAGAAAAAAAAAAAAAAAACTCTTCTTTACCAACTGCCCTGAAGGATCAATGTTCATGAGAAACTTATGGTAATATTCCGTGTCCGCTGTTGTGAAATCACATGAGCCCTGTATTCCATAAGCCATGCCAGCCATTATCGTACTGTCTCAACCACAGTCATGTGTCACGTGATCAACGTATTTTTGAGCTTCTCCACATGGTGCTGTTAATAAGCCAGTTATCTTCGATTTTCAGACCTTGTAGAATTTCAAATGTCTTCATTGTCTTCTTTATCACTAAAATATAGCTCATAGGGAGGGAGTATTGAATCCAATACTTTAATATACGCCGCCACGAGACTAGACTATCACATAAATATTTTATTGCATTCGTTGTACTTCGACTATTGTCTGTAAAAAAGCGAATGATGTCTCTTTTCTTAAACTTCTACTTGCCTTAAGCTTAGGAGTAGGTAGAGGGGAGGAGGAGGGGTTAAGATTGCGTTCTGATGCCAGATGTATTACCTTGATTGCATAAAATTTGCGGTTTATTTTTTTACATCTTCACTTGATATTGTTTGACAGTCATTTTTAGGCCTTATCTGGTCTTATTTCCTGATTAATTTGATTGTTTGAGCTTATCGGCAGTTTATCAGATTTAATTCTCATAAGATATCTGACATCTTGTCATAGAGGAACATCGGTATCAGATATGATCGGCAGTACACGAAACAGAAGACTGTGGACAGACATGATAACCAAGCTACACAGCATGGACTAAAAGATTAAGAAGAGATCAGTTCCATGCATTGTGTCGTTCCTATAATAATATTGATGCGGCCGTTTCGCGTTATGTCTCACCTGAAATCTCCAACAGCCGTTTCTTATCGTTTCATTTCTAGTGGAAGGTTGGTAGAAATAACATTGGTGAATTGTTGGAAGACAAATTCAAGATCTGGAGTCTCCAATTCATGCTGATTCCGAAACTCCTGTGGCCTCTATTGATATACGACATAGGCACTAGCGCAATGGATGCCATTGAGATTAAGATAAGCAAATACATCAGAAAGTGGCTTGAAGCTCCAACAGGTCTCGCGAAAGTTGCACTATACCGTAAACAGTCCAAGATCGTTCTCCCGTTCTTGTCCGTTATGGAAGAATTCAAAGTCGAAAAGTCAGACTTGCCATGATGCTGCTCGAGTCTCCAGATGAAACAGTCAGTACCTCACAACCCGCGTTTAACACGAGAAGGAAGTGGATGGTCAACAGCACAGTCGAAGCTGTCCCGGCATCACTTAAATTGAAGAAAGTTATGGGGCACATCCAGTCGGATACAATGGGGTTAGGGACAGAACTCCGATGTGATCAACGGTAACGACCAAGGAACGTAGAGACATGGTGATTTAGGAAATCCAACGGGGAGAGGAAGAAATGATAGTACAAATGACTGCCCTGTAGGCGCAGCAGAGCCAGTGGATGTCATGGGAAGGGATACAACAGAATTTCCTAACCTGGAATGGCATATGGCACATGTCACCACTGCGCTTAAGTTTCGTCATCCGATCCCTCTACGATATCCTGATGTCAGCTGCCACCTGGTCAAGTGGGGTAAAGCCACCGACCTATTCTCTCCCCTCTGTAAAAATGTCCAGACAGGAGAACACGAACTGTTAGCCATTAAAGTAGCCCTTTGCCAAGGCCGATTCACATGACGCTACAATAAAGTTCTTTCTGAGTTGGCAGCCATAGTGGATGAAGCAAGAATGTGGACAAACAGAGGTACCAGGGCGAGGTCGATGGGAATTTACTTCGTCAGAGCTGGGCAGTAATATAGAGACAAGGAAGAGCGCTGCCAACTTACCGTCCATTTTCGATATCGCGGATGACTGGGAGCTTACCTTCGATCTGTAGGGGCTTGGTGAGTACCCTGAAGTGATCCAATAGTTTTTGTTTGCGACCTGACATTGTACTTCACTCGTAGTTGGCTAAACAGCTAACGCTGATTGTTCTGAACGCTCCATACGAATCACGAATCAAGGAGCAGCACAAGTACAAGATGGAGAAGTACAATGACATGGTCGCTTTTCTGAGACAGGAAGGGTACACTGTCGGGCTATTAGCCATGGAGGTGAGTGCAAGAGGTCTAGTCTTCCACTCCGTGTATGGCGTTCTAAAAGAGTTATGCGTCAAAAGACAAGCAAGAACTCGAGCACAAAATCAACTCGGTGAGGCAGCCGAAGAGGCCTCGTGCTGGCTGTGGAACAACCGAAATATAGAGTGAGACAAGTCTCGGCGGTTATACGGTATACGTTTCTATCTGTAACTGCAGGACAACTAACATCGCAACCAATCTCTCAACTAAGAGCTAGAACTTGTATTGTCTCTTGTCGACTATATAGCCTTCCTTCCTAGCGAGGGCAGAGCATCTGAGGACGGGACTCTTCAGTGGGGCAAATCACCGCACGGTGCAGTCGCCGAATCATGCAAATGTCGGCCGAAGTCCAACCTCCATGCCATGGTGGTGGTAGCCGTCTTGGGAGAGCCACACTCCGTATCAGAGACCAAGAGAGGCGTCGAGGAACCCAGGGGAAGAGCCGGCATCCCGAAGTACGGCGCCTTGAATGATGCACGAAGAAGAAACATGGCAACGAAGACGAACTGAGGCGACAGAGGGAGTGACCAGGAAAGAAGCTGGCTTCCCACAACCACAGGTGCTAGGATGCTGTGAAGGCACGAAGCGACGTGTGCACAAGGCGCTCCTCATTGAGGGTGGGTGGGCTTGGGAGCAGACATGTTCACAGGTATGGGGCAAACACGGAACAACACAAGGACAAAGCAAACGACCGAACGACTCGTACAGCAGGGGAAAAGTGTCTGGAATAATTACCCGGGCGGGCCCGCACCCAGAGAGTGTCAACAAGACAAAAGGGCCGTAACCTTCCGGAAGGGAGGCTACTTCTGACAATTAGAATTCCCCTGTCGCGCTTGCTTCAGGCGGAGTTTTAAATCATTGTTTATCATTTCCCAGTTGTCTTCAATCACAGCCTGTCTACGATGCATTAATGATTTTAATGTTTTCAGATATCGATGAATGTGCAGACAATCCACCCTGCCAGCAACTCTGCAGAAACAGCCAAGGCAGCTACGAGTGCTACTGCAGATCTGGTTATCTGATCAATGAGAGGGATCCTTCCAAATGTGACAGTAGGTTCAATATAGGGTCATTATCAACACCACGAACATCATCTTTCTCACCATGATGGGAGTTATCGCCATCATTAATGAGTTATATTCAACAACAGCAAAGGCAGTTGATGCTTTAATTGCAGTTATGGTTTTCAAGTCAATAAGACGGATATGTTTATATGGGATACTTATGTCATCATCATCATCGTCATCATCATTACCATCCTCATCATCATCATCTTCATCAGCATCAACAACATTTAGATCATTACCAATTTCATAGTCACAATATCATTATTGTTGTTCTCTACAACAACCCCAATGGCAGCAGTGAGTTGACATCATCATCATGGGCCCTGCCAACAGGCGTAGGCGCTCATGTATCTCAACAATATCTCAGCCCCTCACTTCCAGGACTAACTCTACTGATGATATTCCTAGGTACCATTCGGTCCACCCAGCATCATTTCTCTTGGTCCGCTTATGCCTTTTTTACCATTGATTTTTCCAGCGTTGAGTACCATTGTAAAAAAAAAACAGGAACAGGCAAGAGTAACAGTCAACTCATATCAAGCCTTCCTTTACTTTGATGTTTCGTGCAGAAAAGCCTCGGCTACGGAATGCGGTGTCTTATAGGTTACCGCCATTGGTTGGTTGATCCCATTGCTTTACATACAATACACATAAAATTTGGTCGTTGTGGAACCGTTAAGACAGTTTGTTTAATTTAAATCCTTGACGTAATATAATCTCTCTAGTGTTGAGAAAGTTTGGTTGTTAATAATAAGGTAGGTAAGCTGGCTAACACTGGCTATGAGTTTAAACAATTCTTTTATTAGTTCATATATTATGTTACTGACTGTTTTCAAATTGTCTACAAATCGGTCATATGTTTAAATTCTTTCTGTATAATTTGTTTAACAATTGTAGAGTAAATGAATTATATTATGATAGAACGATAGTATTGGCTATATTCTTCAAGGACCATATTCTTATCGACCAATACGTACTCGATGGTTGATGTGGTCAGAATCACGATCGCGGCCTTTACTTCCCAGAATTTTTCCTGGTACCTGTTATAGATAGGTTTTTCTGGTAACCCAGGTCAATGAAAAATAAATAATCCGCCTCGATGGCAATTCAACCCGGTAACCAACGGTGCGGCTGATAAGCGTTAATCACTGCGTTGAGAGTTTTGGCCATGTCATGAGAAGATGAAAGCTGGAGTGTGTCGTAACAACAGGAAGGTTGGGGAGGGGGGAGACGATGCATGGAGTGACCAGCAGAAAATATGCTTGACAGTTTGACATCATGGTATGGATGACCATCTATATCAGAAATGACTGGCAGAACATGGGACAAAAGGCTGGGTACACATATCATCATCAACGCCACACGGCATAGACTATAAAAATAAGAAGTTTGCCATTCCTTTGTGACGGGTCGGCGTCCCATATCATCAAAATCAGCGCAAGGCGGCCAGCTTGCAAATTACCCACGGCTGATTTAAGAAATCTCCACCCTGTGTGTGGGGGAAGTATGAAACTGTTTTACTATCCCCTAAGCCATAAGCGCCGGTTATCTAGGATAGAGTGAGATAATATAATAACTGGCTCGGGCCAAAGGAGTCAAAGAAATAACTAGGACATATTGAGAAATTTTAGCTACTGATGAACATAACAAGTTCACGAAATGCACGCTGAGTCTGTATTATTCCTCCCGCTTCTCCAACTCCCACACTGATTACAGGTCCTGGTGTATCCAGCTGTCCAAAAGGATTCGAACCAAATCCTAGAAGTCCAACCAGCTGTATAGGTAAGCATATGGATTTTCGTTCATTCACAAGTAACTTTATATTCACATACGTTCATACATACATATATGCGTCCATATCAGCTGACAGGCTGCCGATCACGCAACACATACGCATATACATTCAGACATAGACACACACACACATATACATGTTCATATACATGCATAAACATATTGCATGTCCTTTGCAGGACGTACGATAAACTCCAACCCCAGTTTGATTGACTAGGCAAGTTTACGTTCAATATTTTGCCATTGCTTTCTGAACGAAAAGTCAACACTGAAATCCAGTTGACCGGTGTAGGGGATGAACCCACTACCCCACCGTCATCTTAACAAAGTTTAAAAACTGGCTCTTTGTACAGGCATCTAATTAGCCAATCGCGAGACAATCAAGACATTGAAAAGTGGACATTTAATATACTGTTAACTGTTTTTCTCTTCTACCACGGGATGCATGTAAAACTGCTTTGCAGCCAAGTCATATTTCAGCTTTCCGAGCCATTGAGGTTCTTTGCTGCAAATACAATATATATATATATATATATATATATATATATATATATATATATATATATATATATATATATATATATATATATATATATATATATATATATATATATATATATATATATATATATATATATATATGATTGATTGATTGATTTAGGAACCGACATCACAGCATTCGGGACATTCCCATAAGCGCTCCGTCCCCATCCTCAGCAGCCAGCGAAGAGTTCCAACACTAATAGTTCCATATATATATATATATATATATATATATATATATATATATATATATATATATATATATATATATATATATATATATGCATGCCTCTAAACAAAATTAATAGAGATAATGACGTTAATGGGGACGTTAATGAAGTCTCTTCGTCTGGTAGGGAGCATCATGTGCTAAATGTGATACCCGATCGTCATCAAGCAGCTATATGCAAATTAAATGTTAACCATACATTAAATGTTGGTACATGGAATGTTAGAACACTTACCCGAATGGAAAGTTAGAAAAAAATCAAGGAGGAAATGGAAAGAATAAACATAAATATGTTAGGTATTTGTGAAATGTGATGGCCACGTGGAAAAAGGGGGGTGGGGTGGGGTGGTTAGATAATGTTCATATACTGTTACAATTTAGCTATCAAATCTTACCAAATGTTTAATAAACTATCATCATTGTCGTTTGTAGAACGTCGCCTTCATCACACCCCGCCAGTAAGACTCTCAATTCTTTGCCATCTGCCCTCAGGGATGCATTCCCACGAGGAAATTATTTTAATATTCAGTGCCCACTGTTGTGAAAGTCGCAGTAACACACTTGACTGTTGGTCCAATGGTCATGTACTTGAACATCCATCAAGCCCAGGATATTATTTTGTAATTCACCAGGTCCGAGGTTGACTTCAAACGGGTAATCAGGTAAATAAACACGATCGACATTATATCGACCATATCACAATCGAGTGCTGATTTATCTTTGAAAATATGGTGATGCCACCATATATCCAGTGTGTCTTCAGACGTGTACGGGGGTCATTTTCCTACCATATACTCAATAAGACTCAGGTGTGAAACCATTCGTTTATTTGTAGTTTTGTTTTATTGGTTTACTTTTTAATCCATAGACATGTTGGTTGGTGCCTGCATCGTATTCCAGAAGCCACTCCTGCCATTATCGTTCTGTCTCATCCACTGTGATGTGTCACGTGGTCAACCTGTTTTAGGTTTTGAGAAATGGTACTGTTAATAAGCCAGTTCTCTTCGATTTTCAGATCTTGTAGAATGCCAGAATGTTTTTATTCTTGATCAATGACATTCTCAGAAACTGAAGTTCAAAGATTGATTATTTTTTTTTCATTAGCACTAAAATATAGCTCTAAATATCACCAGAAGCGCATAAAACAATATGATAAACGTTAGCGCCCATAGAAACCGGCATTTCATTATAAACACTTGGAATTAACGCTTCCAGCTACTGGATTAAAATTATTTCAGTGTCAATTTACTGAATGTGGTCTGCTGGATGCCTAACTTTAATATACGATGCCACCAGACTAGACTGTCACAGGGATACATTTATTGCGTTCGTAATGCTTTGCCTGTTGTCTGCCAACGGGTGAATAATGTGTCTTTTATTAATCTTCTACTTGCTTTAAGCTAAAGATTCGGGAAAGGGGTGAGGGTGTGGCAAAGATTGCATTCCAATGCCAGGTTTCATCACATTTGTGTGTTATTTTTTTCACTTGATTTTGTGGTGTCAGACATTGTTGAGGTTTCATCAAGTCTTGTTTCCAGATAAATTTGTTTGTTAGATCTTAGCGGTATCATGTTTAATTTTCATAACTTATCTGACATCTTGGCATGGAGGCACGTCGATAACAACAATGACTGACAGTACATGAGACAGAAGGCTGTGGACAGACATGATAACCAATGCTACAGGGAATGGACTTTAAGAAACAAGATGTCCAATTATACATCTTCTGTCTCTATGAACTCGCTGTATAGTGTTGTGCCTATAATAATCATGTTTCAGCCATTTCGCATTCAGTCTCTTCAGAAAACTCCAACAGCCGTTCCCAATCAATTCTTCTCTGATGGGATGATGGTAGTTACAATCAATTTTGACAATGAAACAGTGTTGGAAGAACAATACTGTTTATTTTTTTCCAGTTGTCTTCTGTCACAACTTGTCTCCGGTGTCTTAATGATTGTTAATGTTTTCAGATATCGATGAATGTACTGCAGACAATCCACCCTGCCAACAACTCTGCAGAAACAGCCAAGGCAGCTACGAGTGCTATTGCAATCCTGGTTATGAGATCAATGAGAGGGATCCTACCAAATGTGACAGTAGGTTCAATGTAGGGTTATTATCAACACCATCATCATCATCTTCATCACCATGTTGAACAGCAAAGGCAGCTGCGATTGTAATTGCAGATCTGGTTTTCAGTTCAATGTGTCCGATATGTTTAGATGGGACAGTAGGGTCACAGTGAGGTTCTCATCATCGTTGTTGTCATCATTATAATCATCATCATCAACATTACAGTTATTACTAATTTGAAAGTCATCAAAATCATTGTCGTTGCTCTCTGTAGCAACGACAATGGCAGTGTGGTATATCATCATCAGCATGTGCCCTAACAACTGTTCATGTTTCTCAACAATATCTCAATCCTTGATGTTCTTGATCAACACTGCTGATGATATTACAAGAAAACTGCGTTTTAGTCCATACTGCAGCATTTCTCTTGTTCTGCCAATGCCTCTTTCCATACTGGTCTTTCAAGCCTTGTGTGTTGTTGTAAAAACAGGAACATAATCCATTGTCATCTTCTGCTTCTACCTTTTATCTCCTACTGGAGACAAGCACCAGTCAACTCATGCCAAGCCCTCCAATTCTTTAGTGTTTCTTGCAGAAAGAGAGCCACCACCTGTATTGTCATGCTAGTCTATGTCTGACTTTTTAAAACAGTCCCCATTGTTGTAATTATAGAACGAAG
This sequence comes from Cepaea hortensis, assembly GCA_963921405.1. Lineage (NCBI taxonomy): Eukaryota > Metazoa > Mollusca > Gastropoda > Stylommatophora > Helicidae > Cepaea > Cepaea hortensis. The sequence continues at coordinate 92,456,411 of OY992883.1, read as the reverse complement.
ATTTTCAACATTTATGACGTCTGCAATGTCTTTATTGTTGATTGTGATGTTTGGATGACATTAAGTTTTGTCTGTAGACATTATCATATCTTTTATGTTAGAAATAAGACTTTGATCAAGTAACAATGTTAACTACGTTCTGTGTTTCAGGTGTTGACAAATGCAGGAACAACCCATGTGAGCATATCTGCACAAGTACCAGCTCTGGGTACCAGTGTTCTTGTAGACAAGGTTACGAGGTCAGCAGATCTGACCCAACCAAGTGTAAAGGTATGAGCTCTTGTTGTGGGAGATTGTTGACTCATTAACTAAATCAATGTCAGAACACTTGAGAATCCCCCATTTTTGGTGAATCTCGGTTAGCAAATATATGAGAGAAAAACTAAGAACTAATTAAATCAGCAAGAGAAGTAAGAACAGCATGGCTACATAGACTATTCAACCATGTTTGGGTAGAACAACAGACACCACGAGACTGGGGAAACGACATAATTATCCCAGTTTGGAAAAACAAAGGCAGAAAAAGAGATTGCACAGAATACAGAGGCATTTCACAGTTGAGTCATACTGGGAAAATATTTTGCAAAATTCTGGAGAAAAGACTACGAACAACTATAGAACCCCAGCTAAGCGAAACACAACTTGGATTTATGGAAAACAAAGGATGCACAGATGCCATTTTTGCTCTTAGACAACTTATAGAAAAATCAATCAAATTCAATGAAATGCTCTACTTAGCCTTTGTCGACCAAGAAAAGACATTTGATAGAGTAGATAGAAACAAGCTGTGGTAAGTCCTTAACCAATATGGTGTGAGTACACATCTAACAATTCCGATTTCGATTCCGATTCCATTTCAAAAACAAAAATTCCAAATTCGACCTCGTCTAACCTGCTTCATCAGCTGTGGTTATTGTTGAGGTACGTGGTTTTTGTGGGTTTATTAGCCCTAATTCTTGTCTTATGAGTCCTATCTCGGACTGGTAATGTAGCGTTTGTGTCTGTGACGTCAGCAGTGGTCGGCGGCTATCCTTTGTGCTCTTCTGTTGTTGTGGTTTTCTTTGTTGGTGTAGGCTCCTGGCTCGTCTGGCTGCAGTCCTTATAAGGACTTTTCGTTACCCCACTCCAGCTGGGGGATCGGTAGGCGGCTGTCCTTTGTGCATGTTTCCACTTGTTTTCTTTGTTGGTGCAGGCTCCCGGCTTGATTGGTTGCAGTCCTTAAAAGGACTTTTTATTTGGTCTTTTTGTCTCCTTTCTTGTGTAGTTTCTGTAGGACCTTTTCATTTTCCTCCTAACGCCTGTTTTCACTGTTTCGTTTGCGTATCTGCTGCCTAGCGATTTCTTCCTCCGTGGTCAGCCATGGGACGATTTCACCGTCCTCGATATAGTACTCAAAGTCGGCCTCACAGTTGTAGTGTACTACTGGGTATACCATCGGTTTCCCACGGAGTTTTTTAGGCTTCTTCTTTTCTTTTTCTTCCCAGCGCCTTCTGAATTCCTCGCGCTTGAGTTCCTCCTTGTCGACTGGGTATTCTGTGCCTCCTTCAGAGATCCGACGGTATAGTAGTTCCCTCTTGGGCGTTGTGGTTGGGTTGCTGGCTTTAGCTTGCTGTTCAGACTCGGTCTCTTGGGTTTCTTCTTGCGGTTTTCCTGTGAGTTCTTGTGTGGCTTCTGTTGGTTTGTTTTGAAAGAGTTCCATTTCAGCTCTATGCAGTTCTCTTTCGGTCTTGATCATTTGTAGGATTTCTTCGTTCTCCTTCTTCATCTCAGCCATGCGCTGAATATCTTGTTTGATGTTGAGCTGGATTTCTTTCATGTCGGCCAGCAGCTTCTCATTATCGCTGGTCGGAGTCGTCGTCAGCAGTGCCTTGACTTGTTTCTTCAACTCGTCTATCTGCTTTTGAAGTTGATCTCTTTCAGCTTGTGCTATACCCGTGGCTGTCTCGCCCCTCCGCATTGCTTCCTTGAATGGTGTCTTTGTGATGGTGGCGATCTTTAAGACGTCTCTATGTCTTTGCAGGTACGGACAGCCCAGGTATCTTGTTCCATGTTTGCCCAGGCAGTTGGCGCACTTTCTTTTGTTGTTGGGTGCTCGGAAGTCCGTGTCCAGCTTGGCCAGCGGACACTCCTTGAAGGCGTGGTGATCGGCGCACTATCGGCATATTTCCGTCTTACTGCGACACGTAGCTCTACTATGGCCGGCCTTCTGACATCTGGAACATTGCGTGATTCTTGGTATGAATCTCTCTGGTTGCTGCATTCTATTTTTGAATGATGCTGTGGTCGGCATCTCGCTGCCCTCCGACGTCACTACTGCCAAGGTTGTAGGTATCTTGGAGTAGGTGAGAAGCCGCTCCGCCTTCAAGAATCGGATGTGAAGATTCTCTTCACGTAGCTGCTTCAGGATTTCTTCATCTGTCAGCTCCACAGGAATCCGCTTGACAACCCATCGGACTGTTTTCGAGTCGGTGTTTCCGACTCTGGTGTCTTTCTCCTCCTTCTCTGCTGTCTTGGTTCTTGACTGTGTTGGGCTGTCAATCTTCTCCCTCGTAGTAGCTTCAGTAATGGCTGTAGTATCAGGCTCTTTGATGCAGCTAGCAGGTGTGCTCTCGACGTTCTTCTTCTTGTTGTCGGCTCCCACGCTGCACATCTTGGCAACAGCGTGTTTCTTGTTGTTGGATTTTCCACGTGACATTTTCCCGCTGATCAGGCTTCTTGACAGAATGATGCGACTTGACTTGTTAGCGACATCTAACAAACCTATGTAGAAGCTAATATAACAACAGTGAATCCATAGTGAGAGCAACTGGAGGACACTCAGAACCCTTCACCATAAGATCTGGAGTACGACAAGCTTATGTCCTGTCCCCTCTCTTGTTCATAACATATATAGACAACATATTTAAAGAAACCAGCCAAACAGAGGCCGCAAGAATACCGCATGACGAGAACACAGAAGAAGAACCATCTGCATATCTAACCATTAGAGAACTCCTGTTTGCGAACGACCAAGCACTAATAGCAAAATCAGAAGCTGAATTACAAGACCACATTACTAGTCTAAACGAAATGTGTAGGGAACATAACATGAAAATTAGCACAAGTAAAACAGAGGTAATGACTATAATTAAAGAAGAACAAACCACAACAATTCACCTGAACGAACATTCCTTGAAACAAGTAAAGAGTTTCAAGTACCTAGGAAGTATAATATCATCAAATGGTAGATCAGAAGACGAGATCAAAAATAGATGCAATAAGGCAAACCAACTCATTGGACAAATGGCACCAATACTATAGAACAAACATGTATCAATAACTACTAAGATAGCACTTTACAATACAGTCTCCCTACCAACTCTATGCTACCAATGCCAAACCTAGACAAGGACAAAGAAAGAGAAAAGAAAAATCACAACAACAGAAATGAGATTCCTGAGAAAAATACTCAACGTATTAAGAAGAGATAAGATCATAAATGAAGAAATCAAGACTAAAGTGGGGATTATAGCAGCACTAGATTTTATTAGAAAGCAGCAAGTCAAATGGTTTGGCCATGCAAGTAGGTTACCAGTCAACGGCATACCACAACAAGCAATGATGTACAGACCAGGTGGAAACAGAGGAAGAGGCCGACCACGTAAAAGTTGGACGGAGGGAATAGTAGAGTCCATGGGAATATCGATACATGAAGCCCATAATCGGGCACTCTCACAATGTTTATACTTCACCTCGACACCGCAAGGTACAAGAGGAACATGATGAGATGAGATGAGATGAGATGAGATGAGAGGAGATGAGACGAGATGAAAAGTGTTCCGTGACAGATATTGCCATGCGTACGTCTTCATATAATATCAGGCCATGGCATAATAAGGCGGTGGTATAGACAGTTAAGTTGAAAAGGAATAAGTATGAGAACATCCGAGAAATATAACAGAATCCATTCTGAGAGAAAAACAGCTAGGCTAGAGCTTATAATGGATTGTGTCAGACATAATATTACTGGTAAAGTTAACTGGTCGACCTTTTGATCTCAACATCATATAAGTTTATGTACTAACAATAGACAGCAGTGATGACAGCATCGATTACATTTATAGTGATCTGGAGAATGCCTTTGGAGAATCCAGAACACCGTCTTACTAAGCAAGCACATTAAGCACTAAGGCACCACAGCTCCTGTACAAAAGATATGTGGCAAAGGCATGTAAAAGGCATGTAATATTGTTCTTTACTCGCTTTACTATTTTATAATGATTGGCTTGTCAGTAATAACTTTCTATATCCCAATACACGGAAGTGAGTCCAAGCATACATGAACAGCTCCTGGTGATTCCTTGCATGAGTCCAAAAGCAGAGCATCATGTACCTGTTATGTATTTATGGAAGCCTCCTTGGATTGTGGGGAACGACCATGCATTGCCCCAACCTTCACATGAGTCTCTAGTGGTATTTATGTGACTGTTCTGGGTGGGCTTCTTCGGATACAACAATTGTTGGTGGAAAATAACACAGATTTTGGGGGAAGCGTGGTCTCGAGGTATGGTGTCCGCCTCGAGTACTGGAGGTCCCGGGTTCAAGCCCCGGTGAGGACCGGGATTTTTTCACGTGGACTTCTAGTAAAAAATTTCCCCTGGTCTCTAGGTAGTGAGATCGGAAGCCCGTGTGTATAGTTGTGCACGTAAAAAATCCCTTGGCAGTTGGCAATCGAAAAAGAGTAGCCTAACGGCGCTGACCGGGCAAAATTTCGAGTTAAAAATATACCCAAAGTATTTCAGGATCCTCGCCTGTGCTACGGAGTTCGTGCACTGAGCTGAGTTTCTCCAGACTCAGGTTTGAGTTAGAGGAGAACGGAGCACGTATGGGTTACACCCGTGTGCCGTGATGTTGATCCATCGACTAAACTAAACTAAACAGATTGTGGACCCACACTGAAACAGTGGAATGACTTACGAAACTACCCAGAATTCTCACCCGATGAACAAATGTCAGGAAGAAGTCAGACGCCTTGAACGTCGGTGCAAATATTACAACTCTCTTGCAGAATGTGCTGACTTGGCTTCTAAGTACCAAAATGTATTTGTATTAATATTTGAATCCCCTTGTTTCTGGTTTTATTTACTGATGAAGGCTTTGACAGCAGTACTGTCTACACTGTCATTTGTTATTGCGATTTTGTAAAGCTGACCTGTACAACATTTTTTGTTTGTTTGTTTGTTTGTCTGTCTGTTTGTTTGTTTGTTTGTTTGTTTGTTTGTTTGTTTGTTGGCTTTTACATTTTCTGCTGACCTTCCAGTATAAAGTATGTTTTGTGGGATGTTTAATGCATTATATCTGTACAAGTGAGAATAACACTAGTCAACACATTTTCAAACGTTATTTGAATGAGAATTTAATACAGCATTTCTGATTGATTTTGACGTTGCTGATATCAAATATCATAATAAAATTCACTATCTGTCTCTGTAATTTTTATGGTGAATTTACATTACAGTAATACAAATAATGTATGCTTGTTTAATTCTCTGGGGTGAAAATTTAGTCTTGTACAAAGTATGGTTACATACTCAATTTATTGATATTTCAACACATCATGGTAGCAAAAACAAAAATATTATATAAAGAAATTAAACAATGTTTTAAAAAGGCATAGTTGAACCCATTCCGTCATTACTCAGTCGCTGTTTGAGCTCTCTTTGCTTGCTTCTTGTAGTCAATCGTTGAGGTGCCTTTTGACACAATACAAAAGTAATCAGCAAGCATTAAAAGGCTCCAATTGTCTTGATACCTTGTCTCCATAGCAGCAATGTCCTGGTGAAATCGTTCGCATGCTCATTACTGGTAGATTATCGCCATGCGGTACCGGACGAATTGCAGAGGGGATGTTTGGATATTCCAGAGTCTATTTCTTCTTCTTTGATATGCCTTTCCTAATTGGAGGAACCATGCACAAGTAACAATTGTTGAGATGATCAGTGGGTTCTCTTCAAATCATTGGGACTGCATTTTGCCAGTCAACCACAATCTAATATGTATTGCACATGTATTGCAGTGTGTGTGCGGCGTCCAGCTTTTATCTTGACCTCCTATTCTGCAGCCAAAATACAAACTGTACGCCTTCTTAATCATTTTAGATATATTTAGTGTTTTGTTATAGAAATGTCACCTCACCACACATATAACAGAAATTATAAGTGTTGTTCACACATGTCAAAGGGATTTCTAACTACAATACTTTTGATAAGAACAAATGCACTAACCAATGGACAAATTGTATCAGAGATAAAGTATAAATACACAAATGTGATGTAATCATATGTAGGATTGCATCATCAGCTTCTATTTACATTTTTATTGGTCATTAGTCAAAGTTATGCAATCGCCCTTAACAATTGCGACATATATTTAAATTGACCATAATTACATAAACTAGTAGCATGCATCTTGAAAACTACAGCCAATCAACACTTTATATCATTTTCTTTTTCAGTACACTAAAATTAGTTAAGATCAGATATGTTCATAGCCGGTACATTTCAGGTGTTGACTAGTGTAATCAAAGATTTGTTAATAATTTTAAGTTGAGCTCGATATTCTCTAGACCAGTAGTTCTCAACCAGTGGGACATTCCGCAAGAGAGGAATTATAGGGTCTCCAGGAGAAGGGGCGGGAAATTAAGACCACAGATTGGCATACTCTAAATGGCTCCAGGCAGTATATTCTGGCATTCTGGTGTTGTGTATTAAGTGACAATTATTTGACGGTTTAACTGTAATTTTAAATGCATTTTTTTAGGCTGACAATTTTGGAAAAAGGAGGAAGGGGGGATTCTTCTTATTTCGTTCGTTGGAAAAGGGGGAATGGCATTCTGATATATGGTGAAAGGGTGCATGTGCCAAAAAAAAAGGCTGAGAACATCTGCTCTAGAATACAACCCCTGGACGAAGTCAAAGGAATAAATATAAGAAGACAATTTAAATACCAGATTACCTATATAAGCAAGTTGACTAACCACTATGGTATCAGAGCTCAAAATGGAGATGTAGACATGTTAAAAATTAAAATAGATAATAATCCAGGATTATAAATTATTATGTATAACTGTGTTAACTCAGTGGCTGTTATAACCCACTAGCATCATCATAATGGACAAACTATTGCTGGAATTTTTGACATCCCTCTTGTTTAAAATGTAAATAAATTAATTCTTACATAGCAGTGATAGTAGTTCATGAGTTAAAGTGAATTATTTGTAGCCTTTTTGTCATTTATGCAGATGCTTGTGTACTTATTTTCCTCAGATTTGGATGAGTGCAGTGGTAGTAATCCATGTGAGCAGGTTTGCATCAACACAGATGGCAGCTTCGTTTGTTCTTGCAGGAGCGGTTATACAATCAGTGCCACCAACAGTGCTAAATGTGAAAGTATGTAGTAGAATGTACAAGATGTTAAAGTATGCACGAGTAGTAGAATGTACATGATTGTGCAGGTACACAGTATATAGAATTAATGTCAAGCTCTAAAATTTAAGACACGAAAAGTATGTAGAAAAATCTTTAAAATATGAAGGTACATAAACTGTAAAGCTCCGCAACATAAGAAAGACAATGTGAAGGTATGCAGCATAACATAGTGTGATCGTATGTTAGTTTTGGTTTACCACATTACAACTGAGTTGCCATATCTTGGCAGTCGATTGCCATTCCCATAATACTGAAAGACCTCTCTTGAAAGTTCGAAGAGAAGGCGATTGGCTGTTTCATATCTAGGAGAGCAATCCATCTTCATGTTGGTCAACTCTTGCCTCTTCGTACAAGAATGATACATTCTAGCAGAGTTCTTTCCACACCACTGCGGGGATTAATGTGGCTAAAGTACTTTAGTTTCTGAGACGATATGTTGTTACTGAACAACGTTTCTTTGATATTCACATATTGTATAATAGCATCAGTCTCCTTCTTCTTGGCGCGTGGTAATCTAAGAATTCTTAGTAACATTTATTCTATACGGCTCCGAAACGAGGCATGTTCTCAAAATTTTAATTTTAATCTTTTCTGTTTTTGTACCGTATAATCTTAACACAATGTAACTTCTGCATTGTCATGCTAGTCTATGTCTGACTTTTTTAAACAGTCCCCATTGTTGTAATTTTTTTTTACGGCATATCCTTTACAGGACATCGCTGTCAACATCAGCATCTTTCAGCTGATTGTTGATTTCTTGGCAAGATTACGCTCAGTAGTTTGCCATTGCTTTCTGAGCGACCGGCTCACATACCCCGTAAGTTACCGACGTGGAGAGAACCGCTATCAATTTTTGCACACGTCACGTTACTCACGAGAGTATACGGGATTACGGAGAAAGTCGTGTAACGCCTAGACCAAGGAGACCCATTGTTGTAATTATAGAACGAAGATATTTAAAATTTATGACTTCTGCAATGTCTTTATTGTTGATTGTGATGTTTGGGTGACATTTAGTTTTGTCTGTAGACATTATCACATCTTTTATGTTAAAAATAAGATATTGATCAAGTAACAATGTTAACTACGTTCTGTTTCAGGTGTTGACAAATGCAGGAACAACCCATGTGAGCAGATCTGCACAAGTACCAGCTCTGGGTACCAGTGTTCTTGTAGACAAGGTTATGTGGTCATCAGATCTAACCCAACCAAGTGTAAAGGTATGAGCTCTTATTGAGATAGTTGACTCATGAACTAAATCAATGTCAGAATACTTGAGATTCTCCCATTTTTGGTATATCTCGGTTAGCAAATATATGATAGTACAAGTGACAGCTATTGCCATTCAAGTGCTGAATATTGAAGAAGGTTGGCTATTAAAGACGATAAAACACATAAAATTGAAATAAGTTGGTCACTTGAAACGCCACTAAAGTTTGGAGAGAACAATAATATAGGGGTTATACCTGGAAAGAGATTAAGAGGAAGGCCAAAGAGAAGATTGGTGCAGGATGTGGCGGATGATCTCCAGATGAGTGTATTAGACGCGGGACATCTTGCTTATGATCGAGAGGTTTTCCGGAATGTTGTTATGGGAGGGATGTTCTGCAAAGGACATGCTACTGAATGAATGAGGTCTTCATATAATATCCAGCAATGGCATAATAAGGCGGTGGTATAGACAGTTAAGTTGGAAAGGAATAAGCATGAGAACATCCGAGAAATATAACAGAATCCATTCGGAGAGAAAAACAGTTAGGCTAGAGCTTATAATGGATTGTGTCAGACATAATATTACTGGTAAAGTTAACTGGTCGACCTTTTGATCTCACCATCATATAAGTTTATGTACTAACAACAGACAGCAGTGATGACAGCATCGATTACATTTATAGTGATCTGGAGAATGCCTTTGGAGAATCCAGAACACCGTCTTGCTAAGCAAGCACATTAAGCACTAAGGCACCATAGCTCCTGAACAAAAGATCCACCCAAGTTCTGAAGAATCTAAGAGTCTTCGCCAATGCTCAGACAACCAAATCTGCATTTGCTATTTCATCCTTTCCTAAACATCATGAATAGCCAAATCTCATACCACTCCAAGCTAAATCTACAGAATATACTTTATTGAGTAGTCACCAGTTATATTTAGTTACATAAACCAATTCTATTTCATTTATTCTCATGTCTTGTCTGATTGTTCCAGATGTTGATGAATGCAGTGACAACCCTTGTGAACACACCTGCACTAACACAGACGGCAGCTTCAGATGTTCCTGCAGAGATGGCTTTGCTGTTGATCCAAATAACAAAAACAAGTGTATAGGTATGATGCTGATCAATGATAATATGTCTCGGATGTGTCACTGTATTGAAATGATCTTGTTTCATTCGGTACTATACTATTATCAATTCAATTTAATCGCACAAACATCTGACCTTAGTATAATCAAGGCAATGACAACTTACTGAATGAGGTCCAAGTTTTGTTTCTACAAGTCAGCTCAACAAATCACAATACCACGCAATTCACTATATAATGCACAATTGCCATGTCCAGGATTTTCCACTGACTTGACCAATATTAACGATGTGAGAAAAACGGCTGTGATTGATGCCGAACTCAATCGTCTTAACATTGATATTGCTGGCCTGCAGGAGACTCGCCTCGCTGAGGAAGGGTCACTCAGGGAAAACAATTACACTTTTTTTGGAAGGGTAGAGGGCAGGCAGAAAAAAAGGCAACACTGTGTGGGCTGTGCAGCGAAGAATTCGCTACTGGGAATGATTGAAATTCCAGTAGGAGGAAATGAAAGACTTATCCCTGCGCTTGGCAATCTCTTGTGGTTTTGCCACCATTATTACTGCATATGCACCGACACTCGATTCCTCTGATGATGTGAAGGATTCATTCTATGAAGAGTTAGACTCCGTGATCAAAGCAGTTCCAAAATCTGACTACATTTATATGCTCGGTGATTTCAATGCTCATGTGGGCAAGGACTCGAATTCATGGCCAGTGTGCCTTGGAAAATACAATATCGGTCGCATGAATGAAAATGGGCAAAGGCTGCTGGAGCATTGTACCAGAAATGACCTATGTATTAGTTTACAAACTCCTTTTTTAAAACAAAAGATCTGCATAAGGTCACATGGAAACATCCAAGATCCGGCCATTGGCACCAACTGGACTTCATTATCACACGGAGATAACATCTGAACCATATATCATTGACTCGAAGTTACCACAATGCTGACTGTGATACGGATCACTCTTTGGTTGTTGCAAGGGTTAGACGGAGACCAAAGAGAATCTACACAGCTAAATATAAATCTAGCTCCAGGATTAATATTATTAACACTCACGATCCTGAAAAGTACTTTCAGTTTCAACAGCAACTTGAAGACGCTTTCACTGATACACCAGGAAATTGTACAGTAAATGAAAAGTGGGGTCAACTTAAGGAAACTCTTTATAAAACTACCGTAGGGGTTTACGGCACTGTTGATCATAAGAGGCAGGACTGGTTTGCGGCAAACAGCCAGAATCTGCAGCCCTTCATTGATAAGAAGAAGATAGCTCTCTGAAGAAACAAGGAAAGACCAACGCGTAACACTCTGAGTGAGCTAAGGCAAGCTAGGAAGGATGTACAAAAGGCTGCCAAGGAAGGATCTACAAAAGGACATACTACTGAATGAATGACGTCTTCATATAATATCAGGCCATGGCATAATAAGGCGGTGGTATAGACAGTTAAGTTAAAAAGGAATAAGCATGAGAACATCCGAGAAATATAACAGAATCCATTCTGAGGGAAAAACAGCTAGGCTAGAGCTTATAATGGATTGGTTCAGACATAATATTACTGGTAAAGTTAACTGGTCGACCTTTTGATCTCAACATCATATAAGTTTATGTACTAACAATAGACAGCAGTGATGACAGCATCGATTACATTTATAGTGATCTGGAGAATGCCTTTGGAGAATCCAGAATACCGTCTTAGTAAGCAAGCACATTAAGCACTACGGCACCACAGCTCCTGTACAAAAGATATGTGGCAAAGGCATGTAAAAGGCATGTAATATTGTTCTTTACTCGCTTTACTATTTTATAATGATTGGCTTGTCAGTAATAACTTTCTATATCCCAATACACGAACTTGAGTCTAAGCATACATGAACAGCTCCTGGTGATTCCTTGCATGAGTCCAAAAGCAGAGCATCATGTACCTGTTATGTATTTATGGAAGCCTCCTTGGATTGTGGGGAACGACCATGCATTGCCCCACCCTTCACAAGAGTTTCTAGTGGCATTTATGAGACTGTTCTGGGTGGGCTTGTTCGGATACAACAATTGTTGGTGGAAAACAACACAGATTGTGGACCTACAATGAAACAGTGGAATGACTTATGAAACTACCCAGAATGCTCACCCGATGAACAAATGTCAGGAAGAAGTCAGACGCCTTGAACGTCGATGTAAATATTACAACTCTCTTGCAGAATGTGCTGACTTGGCTTCTAAGTACCAAAATGTATTTGTATTTATATTTGTATCCCCTTGTTTCTGGTTTTATTTACTGATGAAGGCTTTGACATCAGTACTGTCTACACCAGTGTTTCCCAACCATTTTTGTGCTATGCCCCATCCAAGCGTTTCTAAAATTCTTATCCCCCCCCCCCCCCCCCCACCCCCTAACATATACATTATATTTAATATTCAAAAATTGAATTGTTCACTAAAGAAATGTGAATGATAAGTTTTAGGAAGAAATCACTAGAATATTATTGAGCAAACACAGTAAGTAAATTTTCAAAGCATATAATGGAGAACTATTTTATACAAAACACTGTGATTATACAAGTTGTACTGTATGGCTATGACAGCTGGAGTACAACTAAAGGAGACGAAGCCTTGTTACAAACCTTTGAGAACAAAGTTTTAAGATGCATCTTTGGGCCCATTAGGGATACACAAAGTGGAGAGTGGAAAATAAGAAGCAACAAAGACATTTATGATCTGTTTAAGTCCCCGCTAATCACTGGTATCATGAAGGCTAATAGACTACTATGGCTGGGGGATATAGAAAGAATGGAAGATAATAGGGAAACAAAACTCGCTTGCACTATGGAAATAAATGACCGTAGACCCAAAGGTAGACTAAGAAGACGGTGGAGAGATAATATATATACAGACCTACAAGCACTTGGAATCAGCGATTGGCAAGAGAAGGTCCACCAGAGAGACGAATGGAGACGGCTTGTATCTGCAGCAAAGAACCTCAATGGCTCCGGGGCCCCACGTTGGGAAACACTGGTTTACACTGTCAATTGTTATTGCGATTTTGTAAAGCTGACCTATACAACTTGTTTGTTTGTTTGTTTGTTTGTTTGTTTGTTTGTTTGTTTGTTGGCTTTTACATTTTCTGCTGACCCTTCCAGTATAAAATATCTTTTGTGGGATGTCTAATGCTGCTTTATAGCTGTACAAGTGAGAATAACACTAGTCAACAAATTTTCAAAAGTTATTTGTATCAGAATTTAAATACGGCATTTCTGATTGATTTTGACGTTGCTGATTTCAAATATTATAACGAAATTCACCAACAGACTCAGTAATTTAATGGTGAATTTACATTACAGTAATACAAATATTGTATGCTTGTTTAATTCTCTGGGATGAAAATTTAGTCTTGTACAAAGTGTGGTTGCATACTAAATTTATTGATATTTTAACACATCATGGCTTCAAAAATAAAAATATTATTTAAAGCAATTAAACAATGTTTTAAAAAGGCATATTTGAACCCATTCCGTTATTACTCAGTCGCTGTTTGAGCTCTCTTTGCTTGCTTCTTGTAGTCAATCGATGAGGTGCCTCTTGTCACAATACAAAAGTAATCAGCAAGCATTAAAAGGCTCCAATTGCCTTGATACCTTGTCTCCATAGCAGCAATGTCATGGCGAAATCGTTGGCATGCTCATTACTGGTAGATTATCGCCATGCGGTACCGGACGAATTGCAGAGGGGATGTTTGGATATTCCAGAGTCTATTTCTTCTTCTTTGATATGCCTTTCCTAATTGGAGGGACCATGCACAAGTAACAATTGTTGAGATGATCAGTGGGTTCTCTCCAAATCACTGGGACTGCAAAAGGGATAGCTTGCTTTTTGCCTGTCAACCACAATCTAATATGTATTGCACATGTATTTCAGTGTGTGTGTGGCGTCCAGCTCTTATCTTTATAATATAAATCAATCATGTGCCATGCCGGAAAGCTGGGCGGTCATGTCTCGCCATTTCACTCGATCACCAGTGTCGTGGATCAGCTCAGTGTTCCTGTCTCGTCCATGCCATGTGGCCAAGCCATCCAGGTATTTTCCTCTCGGTCTTCCTCTTTGTCTGTTCCCTTCGATCTTGCCAGTTGTCACTAAGTTCTCCAATCCATTTCTTCTCATAACATGTCCAAAAAATGTTGACTGTCTACATCTAATTTCTCTAATCAGTTTACGTTGTTCATTTGTCTCCTGTAGTACTTGGTCATTGGTTTTTCTGTCTGTCCATGGTATTCTTTATAATATATATATATATTAAAATAGATAATAATCCAGGACTATAAATTATGATGTATAAATATAAATATGTTAACTCAGTAACTGTTATAAACCACTGGCATCATCAAAATGGACAAATTATAGCTGGAATGATAGACACCCCTCTTGTTTAAAATGTTAATAAATTAATTCTTACATAGCAGTGATAGTAGTGCATGAGTTAAAGTGAATTATTTGTAGCCTTTTTGTCATTTATGCAGATGCTTGTGTGCTTATTTTCCTCAGATTTGGATGAGTGCAGTGGTAGTAATCCATGTGAACAGGTTTGCACCAACGCAGCTGGCAGCTATGTTTGTTCTTGCAGGAGCGGTTTTACAATCAGTGCCACCAACAGTGCTAAATGTGAAAGTATGTAGTAGAATGTACAAAATGTGAATGTATGCACGAGTAGTAGAATGTTGTTGTTTGTCCATCAAGAATGATGATGACCATTCATTTCATCCAGTGGGGTTGAAGGTGTGGAGCCGTGGGTTCTAAGATGGCTGATAAGGCCTATTTTGGCTCGAAATGTTCTTTGACAATGTGGGCAAAGAATGCTTGACGTCTCTGGGGGAGGATTTCCTGCAGTGGTTTTTCTGTCCTGCCTTTTCTTCACAGCTCTTGCAGTCCTGGTTGCCTCACATATGACTGCACCTTTGCGCAATGATGCACGCCACAAATTTCGGTCTCTGGCTGCAGCCTCCCAGGTGTCATGATGAATTCCAAAAGCATTCAGTGAAATTTTCAGAGTGTCTTTAAACGTTTCCTCTGGCCATCTTGGGAGCGTTTACCACAACGCAGTTCGCTGTAGAAAATTCGTTTAGGGAGCCTGTGATCTGGCATGCGGGTCAAGTGACCAGCCCAGCGAATCTGATTCTTCATCAGTATAGTGTGGATACTGGGCATGGATGCTCTTTCTAGGACTTCAGTGTCTGGAATCTTGTCTTGCCATTTAATCTTCAGTAGCTTCCTTAGGCAGACTGTGTGGAAGTGGTTTAATTTCCTAGCGTGTCGCTGATAAACAGTCCAGGTTTCACAAGCATATAGCAGTGTGGATAATACAACTGCTTTGTAGACTTTTAGCTTTGTTTGCAGGCTTATTTCAGTTCTGTCCCATACATTCTTGTACAGTCTGCCAAAGGCTGCACTGGCCTTGGAGATTCTTGCATTCACTTCGTCATCGATTGTGGCAGCTTGTGACACAGTGCTGCCAAGATAGGTGAATTTGTCCACAACACTTAGTCTATGATCATTCACTTTGATATTCGGCACAGTGTGATTATTCCCTGGAGCTGGCTGGTACATAACTACAGTCTTCTCCAAGTTGATATTGAGCCCAAAGTTGGCACAGGCATGTGAGAAAGCTGAAACATTATGTTGCATGTTCGCCTCTGAGTTGGCGTATAGAGCGCAATCATCAGCAAACAGGAGCTCTCTGACGGTGCCGCTGTCCATTTTGGTTTTAGCTTTCAGCCTTCTGAGATTGAATAACTTTCCATCCATACGGTAGTTGATGTCTATTCCAATGTCGTCGTTCTCGAAGGCATTCATCAACATGGCTGAAAACATGAGGCTGAACAGTGTTGGTGCCAGGACACATCCTTGCTTCACTCCATTGGTTACAGGAAAGGGTTCAGACAGTTCACCATTTTCCTGAGTAGAATGTACATGATTGTGCAACTACATAGTATATAGAATTAATGTCAAGCTCTACAATTTAAGGAACGAAAGGTATGTAGAAAAATCTTTAAAATATGAAGGTACATTGTGTATAGAATAAACTGTAAAGCTCCGCTACATAAGAAAGACAATGTGAAGGTATGCAGCATAGCATAGTGTGATTGTATGTTAGTTTGGGTTTATCGCATTACAACTGAGTTGCCATATCTTGGCAGTCGATTGCCATTCCCATAAAACTGAAAGACCTCTCTTGAAAGTTCAAAGAGAAGACAATTGGCTGTTTCGTATCTAGGAGAACCTCTTCGTCCAGGAATGATACATTCCAGCAGAGTTCTTTCCAAACAACTGTGATGTTTCAAGTGGCTAAACTACTCAAGCTTCTGAGAAATGATGTTATTGAACAACTTTTCTTTGATATTAACATATTGAATAATAGCATCAGTTTACTTCTTCTAGGTCTATGATATTCTAAGAATTCTTAATAACATTTATTCTATAAAGCTCCGAAACGAGGCATGTTCTCAAAATTTTAATTTTAATCTTTTCTGTTTTTGTACCGTATAATCTTAACACAATGTAACTTCTGCATTGTCATGCTAGTCTATGTCTGACTATTTTAAACAGTGCCCATTGTTGTAATTTTTTTTTACGGCATATCATTTACAGGACATCGCTGTCAACATCAGCATCTTTCAGCTGATTGTTGATTTCTTGGCAAGATTACGCTCAGTAGTTTGCCATTGCTTTCTGAGCGACCGGCTTACATACCCCGTAAGTTACCGACGTGGAGAGAACCGCTACCAATTCTTGCACACGTCACGTTACTAACGAGAGTATACGGAATTACGGAGAAAGTCGTATAACGCCTAGACCAAGGAGACCCAATGTTGTAATTATAGAACGAAGATATTCAAAATTTATGACATCTGCAATGTCTTTATTGTTGATTGTGATGTTTGGGTGACATTTTGTTTTGTCTGTAGACATTATCACATCTTTTATGTTAAAAATAAGACATTGATCAAGTAACAATGTTAACTACGTTCTGTTTCAGGTGTTGACAAATGCAGGAACAACCCATGTGAGCAGATCTGCACAAGTACCAGCTCTGGGTACCAGTGTTCTTGTAGACAAGGTTATGTGGTCATCAGATCTAACCCAACCAAGTGTAAAGGTACGAGCTCTTATTGAGATAGTTGACTCATGAACTAAATCAATGTCAGAATACTTGAGATTCTCCCATTTTTGGTGAATCTCGGTTAGCAAATATATGAGAGTACAAGTGACAGCTATTGCCATTCAAGTGCTATTAAAGACGATAAAACAAAGAAAATTGAAATATTTTGGTCACTTGAAACGCCACTAAAGTTTGGAGAGAACAATAATGTAGGGGTTATGCCTGGAAAGAGAGGAATAGGAAGGCCAAAGAGAAGATGGGTGCAGGATGTGGCGGATGATCTCCAGATGGGTGTATTAGACGCGGGACATCTTGCTTATGATCGAGAGGTTTTCCGGAATGTTGTTATGGGAGGGATGTTCTGCAAAGGACATGCTACTGAATGAATGAGGTCTTCATATAATATCCAGCAATGGCATAATAAGGCGGTGGTATAGACTGTTAAGTTGGAAAGGAATGAGCATGAGAACATCCGAGAAATATAACAGAATCCATTCGGAGAGAAAAACAGTTAGGCTAGAGCTTATAATGGATTGTGTCAGACATAATATTACTGGTCAAGTTAACTGATCGACCTTTTGATCTCAACATCATATAAGTTTATGTACTAACAATAGACAGCAGTGATGATAGCATCGATTACATTTATAGTGATCTGGAGAATGCCTTTGGAGAATCCAGAACACCGTCTTGCTAAGCAAGCACATTAAGCACTAAGGCACCATAGCTCCTGAACAAAAGATCCACCCAAGTTCTGAAGAATCTAAGAGTCTTCGCCAATGCTCAGACAACCAAATCTGCATTTGCTATTTCATCCTTTCCTAAACATCATGAATAGCCAAATCTCATACCACTCCAAGCTAAATCTACAGAATATACTTTATTGAGTAGTCACCAGTTATATTTAGTTACATAAACCAATTCTATTTCATTTATTCTCATGTCTTGTCTGATTGTTCCAGATGTTGATGAATGCAGTGACAATCCTTGTGAACACACATGCACTAACACAGAAGGCAGCTTCAGATGTTCCTGCAGAGATGGCTTTGTTGTTGATTCAAATAACAAAAACAAGTGTACAGGTATGTTGCTGATAAATGAGAATATGTCTGATATGTATCACTGTAATGAAGTGACCTTGTTTCATTCAGTACTAATAACAATTCAGTTTAATCGAACAAACATCTGACCTCAGTCAGTTAGTTGCATATCATTTATAGGACGTCGCAATCAACACCAGTATATTTTTCTGTTGTGATCGCTTGGCAAGTTTACGTTCAGTAGTATGTAATTACTTTCTGAACGACCGGCACCCATCCCATTTCATAAAACACCAGCGCATGACGGTTTGCTGCCAAATCGTCCGCAGCTGTATTTCCAACATGGATATGCGGAATTAAGAACTGCGCTCGTAACCCCTTCCCCACGAAGCAGGTCTGACTTCAGTATAACCTAGGCAATGACAGCCTATTGTACGATATCCAGTGTTTTTTCTTCATTCCAACTCAACGCAACCAAATACCAAGCAGTTCACTACATAATGCACAAAGGCTATGGCCTAACTTTTGTCATTTCCTTGACTCATTCTATACCAAGCCTGTGTCGTTGGGTTGACACAGGGCCATTGGGTGCGCAGACAAACCTGCCAGCCTTACTGCTATTACCAACTTGTCGTGTGCTGTTTATGATGTTTCTTTGTCCATCCTCATTTCTCCAACAGTTAGTGCCATTCAAGTTAAAACCTCAGCAGTCTCACACACCACTGAATGATCTGTACAGTTAAGGCATAAACTACCAATTGGATATGAAATGTATTGCTCTCAAATATTCTAAGCTATGACCTGATGAGATGACTACCCATTTGGGAGATCAATTGAACCTAGATCCATATCGGTCGGGGAAAAACAATCGTGCCGCTACTGGAGATTGAACCCAGAACACCAGAACACTGTCTTGTTAAGCAAGAACACTAACCACTACTACACCTTAGCTTCTGCACAAAAGTTTCACTTGTGATCTTAAGCGTTTAACTGTCATGACCAATGCTCAGACAACATAATCTGTCTTTGCCAGTCTAGCTTCCAACACTTCATGAATAAGCTAATCTCATAGCACTCCGAGCCAAATCTGCTGAATGTACTTTATTGAGTAGCCACCGGCTGTATTTAGTTATTCAGATCAATTCTATTTTAGGACTTTCTCATGTCTCTTCTGAATTTTTGCAGATGTTAATGAATGCAGTGACAACCCTTGTGAACACACCTGCACTAATACAGAAGGCAGCTTCAGATGTTCCTGCAGAGATGGCTTTGCTGTTGATCCAAATAACAAAAACAAGTGTATAGGTATGATGCTGATCAATGATAATATGTCTCGGATGTGTCACTGTATTGAAATGATCTTGTTTCATTCGGTACTATTATCAATTCAATTTAATCGCACAAACATTTGACCTTAGTATAACCAAGGCAATGACAACTTACTGAATGAGGTCCAAGTTTTGTTTCTACAAGTCAGCTCAACAAATCACAATACCACGCAATTCACTATATAATGCACAATTGCCATGTCCAGGATTTTCCACTGACTTGACCAATATTAACGATGTGAGAAAAACGGCTGTGATTGATGCCGAACTCAATCGTCTTAACATTGATATTTCTGGCCTGCAGGAGACTCGCCTCGCTGAGGAAGGGTCACTCAGGGAAAACAATTACACTTTTTTTGGAAGGGTAGAGGGCAGGCACAAAAAAAGGCAACACTGTGTCGGCTGTGCAGCGAAGAATTCGCTACTGGGAATGATTGAAATTCCAGTAGGAGGAAATGAAAGACTTATCCCTGCGCTTGGCAATCTCTTGTGGTTTTGCCACCATTATTACTGCATATGCACCGACACTCGATTCCTCTGATGATGTGAAGGATTCATTCTATGAAGAGTTCCGTGATCAAAGCAGTTCCAAAATCTGACTACATTTATATGCTCGGTGATTTCAATGCTCGTGTGGGCAAGGACTCGAGTTCATGACCAGTGTGCCTTGGAAAATACAACATCGGTCGCATGAATGAAAATGGGCAAAGGCTGCTGGAGCATTGTACCAGAAATGACCTATGTATTAGTTTACAAACTCCTTTTTTAAAACAAAAGAGCTGCATAAGGTCACATGGAAACATCCAAGATCCGGCCATTGGCACCAGCTGGACTTCATTATCACACGGAGATAACATCTGAACCATATATCATTGAATCGAAGTTACCACAGTGCTGACTGTGATACGGATCACTCTTTGGTTGTTGCAAGGGTTAGACTGAGACCAAAGATAATCTACACAGCTAAACATAAATCTAGCCCCAGGATTGATATTATTAACACTCACGATCCTGAAAAGTGCTTCCAGTTTCAACGGGAACTTGAAGACGCTTTCACTGATACACCAGAAAATTGTACAGTAAATGAAAAGTGGGGTCAACTTAAGGAAACCCTTTATACAACTGCTGTAGAGGTTTACGGCACTGTGGATCATCATAGGCAGGACTGGTTTGCGGCAAACAGCCAGAATCTGCAGCCCTTGATTGATAAGAAGAAGATAGCTCTCTTAAGAAACATGGAAAGACCAACGCGTAACACTCTGAGTGAGCTAAGGCAAGCTAGGAAGGATGTACAAAAGGCTGCCAAGCAGTGTGCAAATGATTATTGGATCAAGTTATGTGAGTCCATTCAAATCGCAAGTGATAAGGGCAACATCAGAAGCATGTATGAAGGAATAAAGAAAGCCTGTGGTCCAGTGATCAAAAGAAGTGCACCATTGAAAACCTTGACTGGAGAAATCATAACTGATATGAAACAGCAGATGAACAGATGGGTAGAGCCCTATTTGGAGCTTTACTCAAGTGAGACCAAACTAGCGGATGATGCCCTCAACGCCATATTGGATGCGATTCCAATAGAGGTTATCAGGAGTGAGCAAGACACACTCACTCTACAGATCCACCAGCTAATAGAGCTTTGCTGGCGAGAAGAACAGGTCCCACGGGATTTCACAGATTCAAGCATCATAACACTGTACAAGAACAAGGGCGATCGGTTCGACTGCAACAACTATAGGGGTATCTCACTTCTGTGTATTGTTGGAAAAGTATTTGCCAGAATTGTTCTGCGCAGACTTCAAGTCCTAGGAGATCAAGTCTACCCCGAATCACAGTGTGGCTTTCGAAAGAACCGGTCTACCATTGATATGATATTCTCATTGCGACAAATGCAAGAAGAATGCCGTGAACAGAAGCAACTACTGTTTATTGCCTTCATCGTTCTCACAAAGGCATTTGGTTTGATCAGTCGTTAGGGTCTGTTCAAGGCACCACTAAAGAAGATTGGCTGCCCACCAACTCTTCTGTCCATTGTGGAGTCGTTCCACACAGGCATGAAGGGTATAATCAAGTTTGATGGTGCAACTTCTGAAGAGTTTGAAATCAAGAGTGGAGTTAAGCAAGGTTGTGTACTTGCTACCACCCTCTTTGGAATATCTTTTCACTTCTACTGAAATATGCCTTTCGTGATCAGGATGGTGGTATATACATTCACTCACGCTCAGATGGCGGCCTCTACAATGCTCAGAGATTGAAGGCCAAAACCAAAATTAGGAGAGTACTGATCAGAGAGTTGCTTTTTGCAGATTATGCTGCAGTTATGACCCACTCTGAGGAAGAATTTCAATGTCTACTATCTGCATTCTCCAATGCTTGTTCTGAATTTGGTTTAACAATTAGCAAAAAGAAGACACAGATTATGTCACAAGGTGCACATGGGGTACCATCAATCTTTATTGACGATGCCGAACTAGAGATGGTAGACCATTTTACATATCTAGGATCAGTGGTAAATAGCAAATTATCCCTATATCAGGAAATCAACATCCGGATTGGTAAGGCAGCAACAACAATGAACAGGTTAAGAAAAAGAGTCTGGGAGAACAGGAAGCTTACTGCCAAAACAAAAGTCCTTGTCTATCAAGCCTGTGTCCTAAGTACTCTTCTTTATGGCAGTGAAACCTGGACAACTTACTCACACCAAGAGAAACGTTTAAACAGCTTTCATATGCGGTGTCTGCGAAGAATTCTTAGTTTTAAGTGGCAAGACAATATCACAAATACTGAAGTATTTTAAAGATCTAGTTGTGTGACGGTTTATTCCAGGCTCAGTCTTTGTAGACTTAGATGGATAGGACATCTTAGGAGAATAGATAATGGTAGAATACCAAAGGACATTTTTTTTGGTGAATTACAGATGGGTAAGAGATCTCAGGGTCGGCCTCTACTACGATACAAAGATGCGTGTAAGCGGGGCATGATTGATACAGGCATTGATAATGTACAGTGGGAGCAAGTCGCCGCTGAACGTGTTGCATGGAGGGCAAAGATCAGAAATGGAATAAAGACAAAGGAGAACATTATTGCAGATAAGTCACACAGCGAGCGTGTGAGACGTAAGATGGTGCATGATGGTGGAAATGACCACGTGTTCACATGCACCCATTGTGAACGGCCATTTACAGCGCGAATTGGCCTTATCAGTCACATTCGCTACCATCATAGGTAACAGTTATTATGCCTTTTTAAAGCACAAACTATCGTCTTTCAAGACGGTAAGGTGCCAGGGTGCCAATGGATAAGGCCTAATATTTTGACTCATTCTATGCCAAGCCATTGACCATACACAGAGCAATTACTCTAAATAAGCACTTGTCCTTTTTTTTTTACTCGTTCTTTTTCAAATTCTTGACCACACATTGAACAAAGGCTTCAGCCAAGCATTTGGTTTTTTTTTTACTTATTATTTATATTAAACCATTGACTATACATTGAAGGCCGGTCTCTCTGGCTGTGGGGTTACAACACTTTCTCTCTGTAATCCCGTTTATCACGCAGAGTCTCGCAGCGGAGCGAGAACTGAGGTGGTTCGACCCCCGCTCGTGACTTGCGGATACTGAGCCGGCCGCTCAGAAAGCAATGGCAAACTACTGAGCGTAATCTTGCCAAGAGATCAACAGACAGCTGAAAGATGCTGCTGTTGATAGCTAAGTCCTGTAAAAGGATACGCAAAACATGTAATACATTGAAGAACATGTACTACCAATCATATAACAGTTTTTAAAACTCATTCTATACCAAGCCATTGACCATACACTAAACAATTGCTCCTACTAAACATTTGTCATTTTCTTGACGCAAGGAAAGTTCGTGTACATACCATGATTTGATGTATTCAGGTATGCGGTTAGACTAGTAATGTTGGTGACCAAACATCCCACTAGAGGTATGGTCAGTATCACACACTGAATTCCCTAGAGGAATCTCTAGTAACCATATTATGTGTCTGGATCAACCTCACAGCTGTAGTGGTTGAGAAAATTTAACTCCTGCCTCTCATCATCATTATGTGCCATGAAATATGCATGGACGGTAATGTTTTACCTTCCAACACGACCAGTCTTGAATGAGGTCTGTGTTCTCCCGATTATGCCATGTGGCCAGGCCAAATGTTTATTTATCTTTCTTGACTCTTTCCCTATCATGTGTATCATGATGTACTTGTCAATTGTTATAAGAAGGAAGTCTGCCATGGCTTTCTTTCTTGGTAGTGACCATACTTGTTGATGGCTGCAGCCATTGTCTCTATAAAGAGAACCTCTACCTTATGTTGCAAATCTTGAGACAATAACTTAATACTATTTTTTAGCTGCCCTCAAGCTTAATCAACCATGTTTTCTTGGTTCCACATTACCCTGGTTGGACAAAACAAAAGAGGGGAGGAGGATAAACAAGTATTGTACCATACTCAGTAGTGCCAATGAGGCATGATTGATCTCAGAGATTTAGTAAAGGTGAAGGCCCTTTAAGTTACCTTGAGACATGTTATAAATCAGGCGCTAGTCCCATTATTTTATAGACCATTTGGCAATATTAACAGTGGTTTAAATCCTCATCGACATAGACATTATGTTGATTTATTTGACTTGGTCACTGGTAGACACAGCCTACAACTGGTACCCGAAGATTTCTGGGTAAGTAAAGGCTGCCGGTGTGACATTGACCGCATGACCCATTGAGTGTCACCTGGTAGTCATTTTAGGCCGGGATTAACCTGGAAGTTTAAACAATCCGTCTCCATGCTGATTCTCTACCACAGATTCACAGAGCTGTAGTAGTTTGAAAAGGTACTTCAGGCACTGCTGGGAATGTAATGCCACTGTTAGAGAGTTTAAGGATATTGATTGTGCATGCAATACACTTATTGTGATTACGTCTACATTGTCCCTGCCAGGGATTATGCCCGATACCATCACAGATGAGGTCAAATGTCTCAGATGTGTTGATCCATCAAGCTCTGTTTCAGAATGCAGATACCGGATATGACCAGAAAGAGGTCGGCTGAACGACTTGAGACTTATATTTGGTTAGAACAATTGGCACGCATTGGGACGTGGTCAATATGATGCCGGCAACCTTTACTTCCCATAAATTTGTTCAGTTTTCCATTTTAGGCTTAATCGACTAGGCCTGAGTGATTATTTTATTATCTTTTAAATATGCTTGTGTCGTTGGGGAATCGAACACAGGACCATTGGGTGTGCAGACAAGCGTGCTAGCCTTTATGCTGCTCCCAACCTGCCATATGATGTATATGATTTTTTCTTTATCTATCCCCATTTCTCCAACAGTTAGTGCCTTTCAAGCCAAAACATCAGCACTCGCACATACCACTTGGATATGAAATGGCATGCCCTCACATATACTAGGCTATGAATTAATGAGATAGGTTACTCATTTTGGAGACCAATTGACCCTAGATCCATATTTGTCGTTAGAAAAAACAATAATGTCACTACTGGGGATTGAACCCAAACCACCAGAACACTGTCTTGCTAGGCAAGCACACTAACCACTCCGGCAGTATAGCTTCTATACAAAAGATCCACTTAAAATCTTAAGAGTTTAAAAGTCTTCACCAACGCTCAGACAGCATAATCTGCCTTTGCCACTCTATCTTCAACGACGTCATAAATAGGCTAATCTCATACCACTCCAAACAAAATCTGCTGAATGTACTTTATTAAGTAGCTACCTGCTGTATTTAGTTATTCAGATCAATTCTATTTCATGATGTTTTCCTGTCTCTTCTGATTTTTCCAGATATTAATGAATGCAGTGACAGCCCTTGTGAACACACCTGTACTAATACACAAGGCAGTTTCAAATGTTCCTGCAGAGATGGCTTTGCTGTTGATCCAAATAACAAAAACAAGTGTACTGGTATGTTGTTGTTAAATGAGAATATGTCTGGTTTGTGTCACTGTAATGAGGTGACCTTGTTTCGTTCAATACCAATATCAATTCAATGGCACAAACATCTGACCTCGGTATAACCAAGGCAGTTACAGCCAATTGAACAAGGTCCAAGTTTTCTTTCTACAAGTTAGCTCATCAGAACCCAATACCAGGCAATTCACTATATATAATGCACAATTTATACAGAACCCAATACCAGGCAATTCACTATATATAATGCACAATTTATATGGCTTAACGGTTGTCATTTTTTTTACTCATTCTTTACCAAGTTGTTGACCATACATAGAGCAATGGCTCTAACCAAATACCTGTCAGTTGTTTACTCGTTCTATATCAAATTATTGGCCATACATTGAACGATAGCTTCAGCCAAGCATTTAACAATGTTTTCTGGACTTATTATGTATACCAATCCATTGACCATACACTGAACAATTGCTCCGACTAAACTGTTGACATTTTCTTGACGCAAGGAAAGTCCATGTACATGCCATCTGAGGCAATGGTCAACCCAACAAAGGCAGCAGTGACTTGGTTCTCTTTGAATAATCATATTGTCAACACTCCAACACCAACTATACATCTGTGTTCAGAGACTGTTGAAAGAACGCAGGCAATGAACTACCTGGGAACACGTCTTGAAAAAAAAAGTCGCTTAAAAGTCGACAGGTATTCGACTTCATTGCACCGGGTTTTTATCCCATATGGCTCAGTCTCTTTCCACAGCGTGGAATGCGTGGTACAAAGCACAAACTCCGTAGCTTCAGCGACAACCCAAGGAGTCTCCGAAAAAATGCACTCGTTAACCGAAGGATGCGGCCCGGAATCAAACCAACAACCTTCAGAGCCCGAGGCAGACGGCTTGACCACTTCGCCACTGAGACTCCCTAGGGATACGTTTATATACGCCCTCCCCCCCCCCCCAAAAAAAAAAAAACGTGGGGATACGATCTGATCGAAGCCTTGCTTATCATGAGCACATAGACCAGATGATAACAAAGGTCAAGCGGGGTTTGGCTGCGATGCGGGTGATGGCGGCAGCAAACTGTGAGCAGCGCCATCTATGTCTTCTGTACGAGGGTCTGGGCATGTCTATTTTTGAGTATGCGATGGCGATCCTGGCTCTCAGTCGTAAGCAGATAAAAAGGATGGAAAGGATACAGAACGAGGCTATGCGTATTATTCTTGGGTGTACAAGAGATACAGCATGCAGGGCGATGCGCTATCTTCTTGATTTTCCAACAACTGGAGACAATAAAAGTTTACAGATCACGTGCCTACCTCAGAGTCAATGCAAACACACAACATCCACTGCATGGTGAAATTATGAAGGTGAAGGGCAGCAGGTTAAAAACAGAAAGGTCGTGGATGGGTCAAGCCGAAGACATTCTTCTACAGGTGTGTTCACTTGAGGACTTAGAAATTGGCGAGGAGTGGGTGCAAGTGCCAACAGATTTATGTACGTCCTTTTCAGTTTGCATTCAACTAGGCAGAAAATGCAGACAAGAAAATCCGGCTGCTGGGAGCTGTACAAGCGTTGATCGTCGAGAATTCGTTAGACGATGGTGCTGTCATTTACACAGGTGGGTCGGTCGTTCGACGAGTGAGAAATGCATGGTCTTTTACGGCTCAGGCCGGAGGGAGAGTTGTGAAGGAAGATTCTTGTGCTTCTTAACCACAAGTAGCCTGCCTATGGAAGTCACGGCAGTAAGTAAAATAATAACATGGCTCGAGACACAGACATTTACTAGGTCATGCTTCCTTAGCAACGCAATGAGCATGCTCAAGAAGATAAAGATGGGGTGGGTCCGAAGAGAGTGGTTGCTGTCTCTGGAGCGGTCTCGGCTGGCAAATATTAGTTTCATTTTCGTGCCAGTGCATGCGGGTGTACAAGGAAATGAGCGGGCAGACAAACTCGCAGCTAAGGCTACTGTGGAAGGTGGGCACGCCATGGACCAGGCTGACATTTTGAATGCTTTACGAGAAGTAAACCGTTCGCAAGAACAAAATGATGACTGTGAATCTATAACCAAGGTCAGGACGCGAGAACAGCAAATTAAAAGAGGTTTGGCCAAACAAGAACACTATGCAGGAAGCCAAAGAAGATTGATAAACCAACACAGAACTGGTGTCGTTAGCCGCTACACGCTGCGGGATTTACTGAGGAGGGGATCCGAGCACTTATGGAGTGAATGGTTCGATGTGCAACGAGGATGATCTGTCGACTAACTGACTAACTAGCTACAATAAGAAGATCAGTGTGATAGTAAAACATCTTTATATTCCAAACAGATTAGCTATTTTCTTTCAACTCTACTGTTAACTAATGAAGTAAATCAAAGGCTTACAGTAAGGAACATTAAGACAATTAATCTTTTCATCACAGGCACAACGAAAACAAGGAAACACCACACACACAAAACATAGATCTGAAGGTTACTGGTGACGTCGATATATCCAACCAAGGGTCATAATTCAGCAGTGTTCATAAATTGTGTGTTTACCAAGTGTTAGGAAGGTGGTGTTATTATGGCCCTTATATAATAGCACTTAGTACTTATGTCATATAGCAGACGGTATCACCTCCTTTCTGTTAGCGCCGAAGTTTAAGCTGCGCACACCAAACCCGACACCCCACATTGTGCCAACGGCTTTGGGCGGAGGAGTGCAAATGGGAGGGTAAAAGCTTTACCTTAGTGCGAGAAAATGCAACCTACAGACTAAATGTCATGGCAGGGCAGACCAGGTCCTAAGTCTTGATCGGCAACTGGTCTAGTATGGAAGCTCCAACAGGAGGACAGTTAGAGTATTGCTTTGCTGATCCGGCAGCTTCTGCAGCTTGTCTTGTTCCAGACGTATTGGTGTTATCTTACCTCTGGATTTAGCTAGGCAGGCCGAGAGGGGGTTCATGCTGCATAGGCAACAAAAGGTCTCTAAATTCAGCCCAGGCTTTGTGTTATTGAGAGGTACAATTCCATTTTACAAACTATCATCTGTCAAGACGGTAAGGTGTCAATCACACCAGCTAGGACTAGATGCAACTACTAGATAGTTACCATTTACATCTTAATAGCATCATAGTCTAGTGAAGTCCAGAATCATAAACCTGATGATTTCACACAGCTACAGTACTTGAAGAGATCTTACAAGATTACAGTCTATGAGTAACACCATAATGGTAACACCATTGTCTGTTGTTGCCATTGAGGAAACTATTCTCCAACGAATCACTGCAGTTAACACTGCAGATCAAACAAACTACAGATGAGTAGTAAATGTGCTGGATGACGAAGAATATATCTAGCAGTCCTGAAAAGAATGAATTATTCGTCGAGAGAACTCACTTCCACAGCATGAGTTGAGTAACTTTCTGAACCATGGTAGATAGTAATTGTAATTCTTACCGAGGCCATGACATCAACTGCTAACATAATTATCCTCATCATCATCATGATCATGTACCATGCCTATAAGCGTGGGCGGTCATGTTTTATCGTTTCACACGATCACCAGAGTCGTGGATCAGCTATGTGTTCTTGTCTCGACCATACCACGTGGCCAAGCCATACAGGTATTTACGTTTCTGCTTTCCCTTTGTTCTTTTCCCCTTGTTCTCCAGTTTATTTGAAGCTGTTATAAACGTGAGTAACATACTTACACTCAGTACATGGATCTGTTATACAGGCATGTAACATACTTACAATCAGTACATGGATCTGTTATACAGGCATGTAACATACTTACACTCAGTAACTGAATCTGTTATACAGGCATGTAACATACTTACACTCAGTACATGGATCTGTTATACAGGCATGTAACATACTTACACTCAGTACATGGATCTGTTATATAGGCATGTAACATACTTACACTCAGTAACTGAAGCTGTTATACAGGCATGTAACATACTTACACTCAGTACATGGATCTGTTATACAGGCATGTAACATACTTACACTCAGTACATGGATCTGTTATACAGGCATGTAACATACTTACACTCAGTACATGGATCTGTTATATAGGCATGTAACATACTTACACTCAGTACATGGATCTGTTATATAGGCATGTAACATACTTACACTCAGTACATGGATCTGTTATATAGGCATGTAACATACTTACACTCAGTACATGGATCTGTTATATAGGCATGTAACATACTTACACTCAGTACATGGATCTGTTATATAGGCATGTAACATACTTACACTCAGTACATGGATCTGTTATACAGGCATGTAACATACTTACACTCAGTACATGGATCTGTTATACAGGCATGTAACATACTTACACTCAGTACATGGATCTGTTATACAGGCATGTAACATACTTACACTCAGTACATGGATCTGTTATATAGGCATGTAACATACTTACACTCAGTACATGGATCTGTTATATAGGCATGTAACATACTTACACTCAGTACATGGATCTGTTATACAGGCATGTAACATACTTACACTCAGTACATGGAACTGTTATACAGGCATGTAACATACTTACACTCAGTAACTGAAGCTGTTATACAGGCATGTAACATACTTACACTCAGTACATGGATCTGTTATACAGGCATGTAACATACTTACACTCAGTACATGGATCTGTTATACAGGCATGTAACATACTTACACTCAGTACATGGATCTGTTATACAGGCATGTAACATACTTACACTCAGTACATGGAACTGTTATACAGGCATGTAACATACTTACACTCAGTAACTGAAGCTGTTATACAGGCATGTAACATACTTACACTCAGTACATGGATCTGTTATACAGGCATGTAACATACTTACACTCAGTACATGGATCTGTTATACAGGCATGTAACATACTTACACTCAGTACATGGATCTGTTATACAGGCATGTAACATACTTACACTCAGTACATGGATCTGTTATACAGGCATGTAACATACTTACACGCAGTACATGGATCTGTTATACAGGCATGTAACATACTTACACTCAGTACATGGATCTGTTATACAGGCATGTAACATACTTACACTCAGTACATGGATCTGTTATACAGGCATGTAACATACTTACACTCAGTACATGGATCTGTTATACAGGCATGTAACATACTTACACTCAGTACATGGATCTGTTATACAGGCATGTAACATACTTACACTCAGTACATGGATCTGTTATATAGGCATGTAACATACTTACACTCAGTACATGGATCTGTTATACAGGCATGTAACATACTTACACTCAGTACATGGAACTGTTATACAGGCATGTAACATACTTACACTCAGTACATGGATCTGTTATACAGGCATGTAACATACTTACACTCAGTACATGGATCTGTTATACAGGCATGTAACATACTTACACTCAGTACATGGATCTGTTATACAGGCATGTAACATACTTACACTCAGTACATGGATCTGTTATACAGGCATGTAACATACTTACACTCAGTACATGGAACTGTTATACAGGCATGTAACATACTTACACTCAGTACATGGATCTGTTATACAGGCATGTAACATACTTACACTCAGTACATGGATCTGTTATACAGGCATGTAACATACTTACACTCAGTACATGGAACTGTTATAAAGGCAAGTAACATACTTACACTCAGTACATGGAGCTATTATGAAGGCAAGTAACATACTTACACCCAGTATCTTAATCTTTTTCAAAGGCGAGTAATAATAGAATATAAAAGGAGGTTTTGATAGCAGATGGGGTATTAAACACACTACATATTAAGCAGGCTTAATTCTTAAACGTCAGCATTTGGGACAGATATTAATAGTAAATTGTAAGCAACCCTTCCCCGTGCCTTGTGGCTTCATACGAGTACTTTCCTAGACCAATCGGCACTCGGTGGGTGATGTCAATGCCACGCTGACCACCTGTTATTCACGGAACATTTCCTGTTACTCCTCTTACGCTGGGTCGACCTGGGAGCCTGGGTCAGTTTATTTTAAACCTCAGCGTCGAGGTAGATTCGAACACATGTATTCTCAGTTGGAAGACTAGCATGCTAGCCATTTCACTATCATGGTCCCAATAATGGGTTGAGTATAAGTACACTATTAAATACATGTGTCAGGAGTTGTGATATGGATCTGAACAATTTCAAGGCACAGAGTCTGGTGAGATCTGCATGAATAATCTACTGCTTCATATGTATGTGCATACAGATATTTGTGTCGTTGGTTTCTTTCAGGCGTTGATGCATGCAGAACAGGAAAACGGTGTGAGCACACCTGTACTATCATTTCTACTGGTCGCAAATGTTCGTGTAGGGCCGGTTATGCCATCAATGATGAGGACCCTACCTTGTGTGATGGTTTGTAATCATCTTTTTCTATTTTCTTGTTTTCTTTTCGCATTTCTTCCTTCCTTCATTGTTCTTCTCTTTTTTCATTGATTCATTCTTTCTGTCTTCTTTTTATTCTTGAATCATTTCTGGTTTTTATTTTATAGTTGTCATTAACAGAAAGAGCTTCAACTTTGTAATATTCTGACTGTCTAGTTCATAGGTGTTATCAATCAATTTAACTTCAATTCAAAATAGCAAGAATATAAAATACCTGAAGCATAAGTCACTTGGTAAAAATAATATAAAATTCATATTGATCTTGCCTCTCTACTGTACCCTGTTGTCGACAAGTTTTGTTTTTTTATTTTGCATAAGTCTTAACCCATTGTTCCTGCGTTTCTGTGTCAAATACTCATTTCTGGAATGTCTTCATTTTATTTATCTAAAAATAGACTCTAGAAATTCTAAATACAACCTGGCAATATTGGATGCGTTCTAGTTTATTTTTGATTGAAAAAATGGAGCCCAAAAATCTAAGTGGTTGATTGTTTGATTCTGCACTCTGACAGCTTCCCGCTGGGCAATGGGTTGGAGCCTTTTGGCAATGAAAGACCTAACACCTGTGGAGGAAACATGACTCGCCTAGACCTCATCCCAGCCAGTTCACGCGAACTGGGCTGAATTATGACCTGGCTGCATCCTAATATGGCTATCCACAGATGAGATGGTACTGATTTTGCATAACTCACCAGTATCTGAGCTTGGAGAAGGGAAAGAGGGCTCTGAAATATAGTTCTTTTGGAGATAATAATTTGGTACAAGGCCGGACACCAACCTCGTTCCGATAGATGTAAGGTCTTTTCGGGACTCAAGCAACTTGAACGCTAATGTCCTTTTTCTGTTTCTTCGTTACTCTTTCGAGAGGATTGTAACACACCTAGTTATGCGCCTCACAGACCAGTGTCTCAGATTTCAGCATTCAAATTTTAAATCCATCTACATTGTGGCCTTCATCTTCTTCATTTCCCTGGTACACCTCCTGCCACAGTTATCTTTTACAGACATTCATGTTTTTTTGTTTTTTTAAATGCCCAAAATAATTCACTTTCCTCAGTTGTGTATGTCATAATAATCAATCTTCTTTAATATTGAATTCTTGTTTGTATTCTTTTTTCCACTGAACTTGTAATGCCCACCTGTAACACTTATATTCAAAGCCGTAAATGTGCTTTTCTGGTGATTTGTTAACTGTCCAAGTCTCACATCCACACCATGTCACATAAACTCTCACATTTGTTGGTTTGTCTGCTCTAGTCCATTATCATTGGACAAATGGCATCAATACTAAACAGCAAACCCGTATCAATAGATACTAAACATGCATTCTACAACGCAATCTTCATATTAACTCCATGCTACCAATGCCAAACCTGAAAACTGTCAGAAAACGAGAAAAGACATACTACTACAGCAGAAATGAGATTCCTGATAAGACTACGCATTGTATCAAGAAGAGAGAAAATCAGAAATGAAGAAATCAGGACTAAAGTGGGGGTTATAGCAGCGCTACATTTCATCAGAATACAGCAAGTTAATTATTTGGCCATATTACTAGATTACCAACTAACAGTATACCATAACAAGCAATAATGTACAGACCAAATGGAAGCAGAAGAAGAGGCCGACCATGTACACAATGGACAGAAGGAATAACAGAGTCCACGGAAATCTCGATATATCAAGCCCATAAACAGGCACTCTCCCGCTGTTTATGCTTCACCTCAACACCGCAAGGTACAAGAGGAACAAGATGAGATGAGTCCATAAAGGGTTTAATTGCTTTAGATTTTGCAGAGCAATGTCCTTTCTGATTTCATTTTCTGTCATCACAATTCCATCACCCGTCAGCCTTGAACATAAACATACACAACTGCTCATTTTCTGTAAATTATATCCAATAAATACATGTGTCGACGAATTCGTTTTATCGGTTGTCAGTTTGATGTTTTTGTTGTATTGCGATAAACGTTTTTTTTTTTTTTAATTGTGCTCATGCAATGTCTTTATGCCGGTCTCTCTGGCTGTGGGGTTACAACACTTTCTCTCTGTAATCCCGTTTATCACGCAGAGTCTCGTAGCGGAGCGAGAGCTGAGGCGGTTCGACCCCCGCTCGTGACTTGCGGGATAACTGAGCCGGCCGCTCAGAAAGCAATGGCAAACTACTGAGCGTAATCTTGCCAAGAGATCAACATACAGCTGAAAGATGCTGGTGTTGACAGCTAAGTCCTGTAAAGGATATGCTAAAAAAAAAAAAAAAAAGGTCTTTATTAGTTCCAAATTATCATTTGTATTCTTGATTAGTTATAGCTTGCTGGTTAGCATATCAACATTCAGGTATTTCTATTTTTAGGTGTCTAATATTTGTAATGCCGGTCTCCCTGGCGAAGAGTTTAAGGACGTGGTTCATAATCCCGTATGCTCTCGTAGAGACACAGCTGCGCGAGATTCGGCAACGGATCGCAACGCGTTGGTTACTTATGGAGGTATGTGAGCCGGTCGTTCAGACAGCAATGGCAAACTACTGAAAGTAAAACTTGCCAAGACATAAACAGCATCTGAAAAATTCTGGTGTTGACTGCAATGTCCTGTAAAAGATATGCGGGGGAAAAACATATTTATAATGCTGTTTTCAGTATAAAAATTAAACAGATAAGGTGCTAAAATGCAGTCCTGTATGACTGCTTGTCCTATATTAAACCAATCTGTTGTATCGCCACAAATTCTTATATCTGCTGTTTGTTCACTGCAGAGGGCTAACATACAAAACATTTATATCTATTTTCACTTTTCAGAGGTTGAGGTATGCAAAACAAAGGCAGATGTTATCTTAGTATTTGATGCCTCAGCCAGCATTCAAGAAGAACACTTTGACAAGCAGTTTTTTTTTGCCAAAAAACTTACCAGTAATTTCAAACTTGGGCCAAGTGACGTGCGGTTTGGTGGTATTGTGTTTAGCAGATTTGCTAAGAAACTGTTTGATCTGAAGGATCACAACAGCCTTGAACCACTTCATAAGGTAAGTAAGAAGTAATGTACTCATTAACATTTCTGTAAGGCATGCAAGAACAATGTGTTGGACTTATGTTTGATACATATGAATGACACAAGAGGAGTCAGTATTAGGCCACTGTCAATATTGAAGGCATACACTTACAGTCACCAAGCCTGGTGTACTCACAATGGCAACCAGTGTGTTACTGAAGTGTAAGTAGATTACTGTCACCGTTTAGGGAACATCAGCTTAAGACAACATACGATCCCCTGATCAAACACACAGTAGCATACAACAAAATGCAACAAGTACTGCTCGTGCATCTTTATTACATCATACAAGATGAGACTGGAGCATTGGATTGGTAGTCGGTTAGTCAGTCCCGATAAGTGTTCCCCATCTCTTATTCTGCTAATGAATGTGTGTAGGGAGGGAGTTGGTTCACGTCCAAATCTTGCAGTTGTTTTCACTGTTAAAGCGTCCAGACAAGACCATCTCGGTACCTAAGTTGTGCAGCATCGTGATATCATGCGGTCTCAGATCTCCTGCTTCTAGTCTGACTGCTAATCAACTCGTCATTGACTGAAGCTGTGATACGGTAGCTGTGTCAACCACTCAATCTTTATAGTCTAAAGCAATAGTTTCCAAGTTCTTCAAGCAGAGGGCCATATCTACTATTTTCGGTAGTTTAGCGGGCCACAACGTTATAAAATGATAAAAGTCGTGCAATATCATTCTTACCTTTCTTAACTTTCGTCAACAAAATTCTAAAACTTTAAAGGCAGTCAGTGTCAGTACTACACTGCGGTCTTTTATTTATTTATTTTTTAATCAAAAGTTCATTTAACAATAAATTTTTAATCAGTTTCGAAAATCGCTATTAATTTAATTAATTTACAATTGTAACTGTTCTTCATAACCAGTTACTTAAGTTCAGATGCCAGTTTATCAATGTCTGGGCACAAATCTGTCGTGCCCAAAGTCATAAGAGGAGCTAGGTTATTGTCGGTGAGTCTGAAACGTTGCTTGTTTTTTAAAACGGCCAATGCGGAAAATGACTAATCGCATCTGTAAGTCGAATTAAAACGACAAATGTATCTCTGGGCGAATGAACGCAAGTGTTCAAATTGTTCGACAGGCAGTAGTCGCCAGAATGAAATCATATGATCAGCTGAAGGTGAAGCAGGCAGCTAAAGAAATTTAAATCTAAATGCAGAATTGCATTTCAAATCAATAACTTCGTGCTGAAGGTTTTGCTGTAAATGACAGAGCTTGGCATCAGGAAATACGAACGGATTTATGGAGAGGGCAACATGATCCTCCTCTATTGTGGACTCTTGAAATCTCTACTGAAACGAGGCCTCGCGTACCACTTCCTGGCAGCAGGCGGGCCACAAGTGGCCCGCGAATCGTGGTTTGGGAACCTCTGGTTTAAAGCATTCAATCCTGCAAAGATCTCATTGCACCTTGCAGACGTAAGTTAAAACAGTATCTTGCTTACACTAGTTTTGTTCGTCAAATGGGCCATTCTAAACATACTGACGATATAATCAGGTATCATACATACACTTACTTTTTTTTCAAGTTGAACATTAGCTTAAACCTATTCAACATTTCAAGTACAATGAACACATATCGTCTCAGGACTTGTTTAGCGTATGTTGATTCATAATTATTTCTGACCAAGCCAAAATAGTAGATCTCAATATAGATGCCTTGAATGAGCTTC
Source organism: Cepaea hortensis (assembly GCA_963921405.1). Lineage (NCBI taxonomy): Eukaryota > Metazoa > Mollusca > Gastropoda > Stylommatophora > Helicidae > Cepaea > Cepaea hortensis. Next base: position 92,420,030 of record OY992883.1, on the reverse strand, counting down.
ATACAGTTGTATACACTTCATAAAATTGCATATGACATTATAAACTTCATAATACTCCCTAACACTTCTACTATAATTGCTCATGCAAAATTAGGTCTATATAAAACATGTGCTTTCGGGATGATAGCTGACAATTTAGTGCTATTTCGTGTGTGCTGATCCTACATTGTGGCTTACAGAGCTCACTATTTCGCTCATTTCCCAGAATCTCACAAGTAAATTCTCATTTAAACTTTCAATCAAGACTATGCTATAGTCTGTTTACTTTTGTCTGCCCCAATACAAAATTCCATATCTCAGTAACCAACTGAGGGAAAATGATGAGATTTAGCATATAACCTTGTCCACCCAACAAAAAATATTTTTATTCTGGAGATTGTACAGCAGATTTCTAAGTTTGTTTATATGCGGTATATAATTAACGGGACAGAGATGAAGTCCATGTTATTAAATGTATTACCCCTTCAAACGGAAACATTAGCGCTGAATAGTTAATTTTCTAGTTGAACATAGGATTGGCCTTATGACAAGTGCCTCGCGTAGAGCCTTGTGTCGTCATCCGAACTGGCGGATAATTACTGTAAAACAAGTTTGTTAGCGAGAAATCACTAGTTTTTCATCAAAATATCAAAGAAATGTCGCCCCTTTCCATGATTTACGGTGCTTTTAGACCTATCAAAAACATATTCCTTGGGTGGGGGTAATTATAAGACGGCAGGAAAAATTTCATATCGATGCAACAGACAGTTTTCAAAATAATTGATCGTGAATGAAGGCATTCATTTCTGGATAGACTATAACAATGTCAGGCTTTGACATTATCCAAACACTTCTTCCTCAGCGTTCCGAGCTATTGAGGTTCTTTGCTGCACATACAATCCGTCTCCATTCGTCTCTCTGGTTGACCTTCTCTTGCCAGTCGTTGATTCCAAGTGCTTGTAGTTCTGTATATATATTATCTCTCCACCGTCTTCTTGGTCTACCTCGGGGTCTACTATCCAAATCACACTAACGCAAAATGCATCTGCCAACTTAATAATCTGAAACCGATTAAGAAATGATGTTATCAGACTGGCGGTGAGATCAAAATATATATTTAAAAGCAGAAGTTCAAATGGGTTAGCCATCTCGTTAGGATGGGGAAATAAATCATCAGTTACCAGCACTTTAGCTAGATCAAACATCTAATAAGAGAGCAAGCGGGCGCCTGAGAAGATAAGGATTGATGGCATCAAAGACATTGCACAATCACAGCGCTTCCCATCAAACGATCGGACGCCACCTCTTCGTCCCTTTGACGCATGATGGCAAAAGTGGAAGAGGATGATGATGATGATGATGATAAATGAATAACATGTATTACGTGTGTGTGTGTGTGTGTGTGTGTGTTTGTGTGTGTGTGTGTGTGTGTGTGTGTGTGTGTGTGTGTGTGTGTGTGTGTGTGTGTCATTGGTACCTTGCCGTCTTGACAGACGATAGTTTGTGCTTTAAAAAGGAATAATAACTACAACCAATGGCGGTAGCGAATGTGACTGATAAGGCCAATCCGCGCTGTAAATGTTCGTTCACAGTGGGTGCATGTGAACACGTGGTCATTTCCACCATCATGCACCATCTTACGTCACACACGCTCGGTGTGTGACTTATCTGCAATAATTGTCTCCTTTGTCTTTATTCCATTTCTGATGTTTGCCCTCAATGCAACACGTTCAGCGGCGACTTGCTCCCAATGTGCATTATCAATGCCTGTATCAGTCATGTCCCGCTTACACACATCTTTGTATCGTAGTAGAGGCCGACCCTGAGATCTCTTACCAATCTGTAATTCACCAAAAAAAATGTCCTTTGGTATTCTACCATCCTCCATCCTCCTAAGATGTCCTATCCATCTAAGTCTACGAAGACTGCGCATGGAATAAACCGTCACACAACCTGATCTTTCCAATACTTCAGTATTTGTGATTTTGTCTTGCCACTTAATACCAAGAATTCTTCGCAGACACCGCATATGATAGCTGTTTAAACGTTTCTCTTGGTGTGAGTAAGTTGTCCAGGTTTCACTGCCATAAAGAAGAGTACTAAGGACACAGGCTTGATAGACAAGGACTTTTGTTTGGCAGTAAGCTTCCTGTTCTCCCAGACTCTTGTTCTTAACCTGTTCATTGTTGTTGCTGCCTTACCAATCCGGATGTTGATTTCCTTATCTGGGAATAATTTGCTATTTACCACTAATCCTAGATGTGTAAAATGGTCTACCATCTCTAGTTCGGCATCGTCAATAAAGATTGATGGTACCCCATGTGCACCTTGTGACATAATCTGTGTATTATTTTTTCTAATTGTTAAACCAAATTCAGAACAAGCATTGGAGAATGCAGATAGTCGATATTGTAATTCTTCCTTAGAGTGGGTCGTAACTGCAGTATCATCTGCAAAAAGCAACTCTCTGATCAGTACCCTCCTAATTTTGGTTTTGGCCTTCAATCTCTGAGCATTGTAGAGACCGCCGTCTGAGAGTGAGTGAATGTATATACCACCATCCTGATCACGAAAGACATATTTCAGTAGAAGTGAAAAGAATATTCCAAAGAGGGTGGGAGCTAGCACACAACCTTGCTTAACTTCACTCTTTATTAACTCTTCAGAAGTTGCACCATCAAACTTGATTATACCTTTCATGCCTGTGTGGAACGATTCCATATATATATATATATATATATATATATATATATATATATATATATATATATATATATATATATATATATATATATATATATATATATATATATTATATATGAGATGTAGTCAATAAGTAAGTCACAAATGGCTGTGGAAAAATAACTAAATATGATAACAACTTAAAACCAGTTTATACATACATTGTCCTTTTATTTCTCAACATAATGTCCACCAACATTGATGCACTTATCCCATCGTTTTATCAGTCCTCCCAAATCGGCTGCATAGAACTGCTTGCTCTGTTTTCTAAACCACGTTTTCACTTCACATTCAACTTCGGCGTCATTCGCGAAATGTCTCCCGCCCTGTTGGGTTTTCAGTGAACTAAATGGATGGAAATCGCTAACGGCTAAGTCGGGGCTGTAATGTGGATGTTCCAGAACTTCCCACCTTAGTTGGTTAGTTTTCTCCTGAGTTAATCGAGCCGTATGTGGTCTGGCATTGTAATGAAGAAGCAATACTCCTCTAGTCAGCAGACCTGGACGTTTTCTTCGAATTTCATCATGAAGCATCGATAGAACTTCACAGTACGATTCAGAATTCACATTGTGACCGTTCTTCTTGAAATTGGTTAAAAGCACTCCTTGACAATCCCAGAACACTGTCAGCATAACCTTCCCTGCTGATGCCGTAACCTTGAATTTTTGGACACAAGGCGAAGAAGGATGTGTCCATTGCATTGAAGCACGCTTTGATTCGGGCTGGTAGTGATGCACGCATGATTCGTCCCCAGTAACAATCCTGTTCAGCATGTCTTCTCCTTCATCTGAGAGATGATGCAAGGACACACCAAATCGGTTCATTTTGTGTTCCTCCTTCAATTGTCTGGGTACCCACCTTGAGCACACTTTCTTAAATTTCAATCGATCATGCATTATGCTGTATGCCTAATCATATGAGCACCCTATTGCAGATGCTACAGAGTCTATCGTTACTCGCCTGTCACCTCTAATCATCTCCTCCACCCGCTGCACGGATGCTTCTGTTGCAATCTCAACAGGACGACCAGATCGGATTTCATCAACAATTTTAGAGCGTCCTTGATAAACTTTTTCTACCCAGCTATGCATCGCTTTACGGGACAAACATTTGTCAGCACAAACAGGAAGCATTTCCTTATGAATGTCCTTTGCAGGCAGTCCTTTTGCCCACAATAAAAAAAACGCACAACAGCACGTTGCTCTTTGGTTGTACACTCCGTAAGTACAGTCGCCATTTTGTTTATGCGCTGCGCATGAGCATGAGAAACCTAGCGTCACCTGATGAATGGGAATATAAAGTTTGATATTGCTGTCACCTAATGGCACCTGTATAAAAACTAACTACATTTACCTGCCATCCCACAGAACTGTGTGACTTACTTATTGACTCACGCTCGTGTGTATATGTGTCTGTATATATATATATATATATGTGTGTGTGTGTGTGCGCGCGTGTGTGCATATGTGTGTGTGTGTGTGTATGTGATATGAGACAACTACATATAGCATTCATATCCTCAATATAATGAGACAATTACATATGACATGGATACCCTCTGTAATATTTATAAATCTACTTATAACATATCTCTGGATTCAAACCCAGGCCCTCAGTAATGTCACTTACATGAGCTCAAGCACATACACTAATGAAGCTTTCATGCTCATTGAGAAGCAACAGCTGTTCAGTACCAGCAAAGGCGGCAGAGAGGACGCCCCTGACATTGTACTTCTCTTCACTGACGGCAACCCTAGTCAAGTAATTGAAGGTATTGTGATTTGTGAATTGTATGTCCTTCATCAATAGTGCGTTATACATTCACATCGGAAAAACCAGTGTAGAATTAATGTTGTACACATAAACAATGCAGATTACCATGTTATGAGACACATCCCCCAACCACACACACACACATCCCCCGCCCACCACACATCCCCCCACACACACATCCCCTCCCATCCAATCCCCCAACACACACACACAAAGGTATACATACATGTCCCCACAAACCCCCATCCCCACCCACACATCCCCCACATATGCACATTTCCCCACCCACACACGCACACACATTCCCCCACCCATCCCATAACCCACACACACTCACACACCCACATATCCTCCACCACCCACCCACACACCCACACACCCCCAATCACCCAGCCAAACACACATCCGCCACCCACACATAAATCTCCCGCCAACCCACATATCCCTCACCTACCTCCACACACATCCCCCACCCACACACAAATAACCCCCACCCACACACACATATCCCACCCATACACATATCCCCCCACAACACTACACACACACCCACACACACCCACACATCCACACACACATCCACACACACATCCCCAACCACCCACACCCACACATCCCACTATCCACCAATATCCATACACACCCACCCACCAAACATATATACCCACTAACACATCTCAACGCACACACACATCCCCCGGCCCACAGGTCCCTCATCGCCACACCCAATCCCCAGCCACTCGCACATTCCACCACCCACCCTCACATCCTCCTACACACACATCCCTCACCCACACATATGTCAAACCACACATCTCCCTACCCATCCACACATCCCCACCCATACACGTATACCCCACACACACATACCCCCACCCACACAAATCCCCCACCCATACACACATCCCTCATCCATATACGCATCCCCCACCCACACTCGCATCCCCCAACCCACACATCCCCCACACCCCCACACATACCCAACCACACACACCCCCACATACACCCCCACACACCCTACACACCCACATCTTCACAAACACATCCCACAAAAACAAATCCCCACACACACACATCCCCACACATACACATCCCACACACACAGCCCACACAAACACATCCTGTCACACACATCCCCCACACACACACACCCACACACACATCCTCACATCTAGACACATACATGATGTAGTATGTAGATGGAGAAGAGGTAATGGGAGGATGAGAAGTAGGAGGAGAAGAGAATAAAGTGGAGTAAATTACGGAGAATGAGAAAAGCATTTATCTATATCGTGACTATAAATTTTCTTCTTTTCCTTCAGACGAAGCATTAAAAACGGCCCAAATACTGAAGGATAGTGGTGTTTTGATCTTGGGTGTAGCCATAGGTTCCGAGCTTGATTTGTCTATGCTTAAGAAAATCACAAGTACCCCAAACGACGCCTTGGAGGCTACCAGCTATGATACTCTAGAGTACATTGAGAAACGTCTGACACAACTGCTTTGTCAAGGTTTGTTAGGCAATGTTGTGCGTTTTGTTCTGTAGAAATAGCATCCACACCTTACTACATTTGCTGCAAAAGACTGAAAACACATTTAATTGCCCCTTATGCTATGATGCCGTTTATTAAATCAGTCTATCAACGTGTAAAAGTACATTAATGGGTTGATGAGACTTGTGTGAAGATAAACGAAACATTGAGTTGAGATTTGTGTAAAATAACCATGAAAGAAACTTCAAGATAAGGGGAAACTGGAGTATTTGTCACAACGGGAAAGTTGGAGGGAAGGAGACGAAGGGGGAGAAAAGATGATGTGCAGTTTGACATTATGGTATCTAGAAACAACAGTATCAGAAAAGATTTTCAGCACACGTGACAGAGGCCCAAGGACAAACATGATCACAAACGCCACACAGTATTGACCGTAAGAAGGAGAAGAAATAAAAAATGATTTGAGACTTGTGTCAAGGTTAACATCACTGCTTACATAGATGGTTCCAATAGATAAGAGGATAGCTTGGCATGAGTTCCATCAGAGCATATGCTCTGATGGGGGGGGGGGAGATAAAAGGCACCACTTCACACAGGACATCTTGGACAGACACTGATCTAACCAAATGAAGGTTCGACCAAGGTCTCCACTGCGAGACTACAAGAGAGTCACAACAATTCCTCACAGCAGCGGCACACAATTAACATTAATATTTTTCATCCACTGCTTTCAAATTTCATGAGCATGCTCACAATAAATTTGTTTCTAGTCTACAGGGATGCACGCACGCCATCACTAATCCCAAGATTTTTAGTTACACAAGATAGATCAATATGGATCAACGGAGTATTAATAACAACATATAAAATGTTTGCGTATCCTTTTACAGGACTTAGCTGTCAACAGCAGCATCTTTCAGCTGTCTGTTGATCTCTTGGCAAGATTACGCTCAGTAGTTTGCCATTGCTTTCTGAGCGGCCGGCTCAGTATCCGCAAGTCACGAGCGGGGGTCGAACCACCTCAGTTCTCGCTCCGCTGCGAGACTCTGCGTGATAAACGGGATTACAGAGAGAAAGTGTTGTAACCCCACAGCCAGAGAGACCGGCAACAACATATAACTTACACATATTCTGTGATTAATGGTACAATTTAGTGAGTTACTTCACCCTTCCCCTGTACCACTTGTACTCGTGCTACTTATCACTTTCAGTCATAGAAGTTTGTAATAGTAAACCACTATGGCCTAGTTATTAAATCTGTCCCTGCTGGCAATTGTTGCCAAACTACCTCTATCCTTGACAGTCGCCAATTACACTTCTGTCCAAGACAGTTGTTGTCAACTCCCCTTCTGTTCTATATAGTTGTTGCCCACTCGCCTTCTGTCCCAAGCAGATAATACAGCCCTGACACCGGATGGGAGCCATGCGTGCAGCATGCTCTTAAGACTTGACGAATTGATTGGCTGGTACAGGATAGTTTAAAGACTGGTTAGAAAGCTTAACATCTGATGTCTCCAGTTCCTGTTGATTCTAAAACTTCTATGATCCTTGCTCATTTACGAAATAAGCATGAGCACGGTAGAGGGGAAGTGGGAGGTGTGGTACAGCCACGGGAAAGTGGCTAGGATTGTCACCAATTCTGTCGAACTTAGTGCTGTATAGCAAGAAGGCAAATATCGGCTCCTGTGCATGTCCATCACGGAGGAATACAGAGTCAGAAAAGCTAAGCTGGCAAAGATGATACACTAGTCCCCAGACGAAACAGTCCGTGGCACTTTACTCGCGCTCAGAGAAGGAAGGACGTGGAGAGTTGGCAACTCGATCTATTCTGCCCAGGGATCGCTTAAACTATAGAAAGTGATGGAGACACCCAGTCCAACAGGCAAGGCTTTGGTCATCAAAGCAGCATTCACTGGTGGTCCAAGGCTATGGCCAGGTAAAGCAGAGATCTGCAGGTGCAGGAGACTGCGAAGGAAAGGTCGAATGTAAAGTTCAAAATACCTTGAAACAGTCACAGGAAGGTCAATAGATGTAACTGGAAGGGGCACTCCAATAATCCTACACGTGGAATGTTATAGGCACATGACACTATTGCGACTATGCTTTGTTGTCAGTTCACTTTACGATGTTTGATTTCGACATGAAAGCTTCTCTCCACAACATCCACTGCCAGGTGGAAGAATAGTTAACCACATCATATTTCTTGATGAAAATGTAATTAGAAGTGGATATTTAAAATAGTTAATTGTACCTTTATCTTTCTTATTTTTTTTTTCTTTTCATAGCTTCAAGATCTACCCGTTGAATTGCATAACTGATCCGCATGGTGAAAGTACCAACTGAAATACAATGATAGCAATGAATACGAGCAGTGAAACAGGACTGTTGTAGAAATCGTTATGTAGCTCGTCTTGTTTCTAAGTCTGCTGTGACAAATAAATAAATGAATATTTCATTATTGATGATTTCCTTGTCTTGGTGTAATGATCTAACTTCTGTCTGCTAGGTTTTGGTAATCATGTTTAGATGAAGGTTGTGTGTTCTGATATCTGATAGGGTGTTGCATTTTAGTGACGTATTTTAATGACGTGCCCTGTGTTGAGACCCTCTTTGTTTAGATATCTGATATTACAGTAACAGCTACTAATTCTTTGAAAACTGCCACTGTGAATATCTGTGGCTAAAGGGATAGTGAATGCAGTTTCACAATCCCGACATACAGGGTTTGAAATGAGACGCTGCCAATTCGGAAGCAGACCGCTTTGCTTTGATTTTCACAATGATATGTGCGACAGCCATTCAGAAACAATGGCAAACTACTGAATTTAAAACTGCCTAGAAAATTTATTACCAACAGAAAATAAGGCTTTGGTTGATTGCCTGTCCTGTAACAGAAAATGTAACTTACTTTAACAACTAACTCTAACTACAGCAACTGCTACTACTACTGATACTACTATTACTACAACAACAAGAACAGCTACTACTACTACTACTACTACTACTACTACTACTACTACTACTACTACTACTACTACTACTACTGATACTACTATTACTACAACAACAAGAAGTACTACTACTGCTACTACTACTACTACTACTACTACTACTACTACTACTACTACTACTACTACGCGTTTTTCTTTTTTTGTGTAAACACTACTACTATTATAATAACTATTGTTGCTTCAACTGCAGCAACTACTACTAATTTCACAAAAATGTTAAGTACTTCTATTACCACTACAATTGCTGATGTTTCTACTATTATAGTTAACACTGCTTCCTGCGACTACAACAATTAGTACTATTTCTATTACAGTTATAACTACTATTACTAGAGCTACTGTTACAACTACAATTAATTCTACTTTTTTTTTTGTTGCATATCCCTTGCAGCCGGTCTCTCTGGCTGTGGGGTTACAACACTTTCTCTCTGTAATCCCGTTTATCACGCAGAGTCTCGTAGCGGAGCGAGAGCTGAGGCGGTTCGACCTCCGCTCGTGACTTGCGGGATACTAAGCCGGCCGCTCAGAAAGCAATGGCAAACTACTGAGCGTAATCTTGCCAAGAGATCAACAGACAGCTGAAAGATGCTGGTGTTGACAGCTAAGTCCTGTAAAGGATATGCTAAAAAAAAAAAAAAAAAAATATCCCTTGGAGGACGTTGCAGTAAACACAAGCATTTTTCAGCTGCCGTTGATGTACTGGGCAAGATTACGCTCAGTAGTTTGTCACTGCTTTCTGATCTACCGGCTCACATACGCCTAAGTTACCAACGCGGCCAGAACCGCTGCCGATTCTCGAGCAGGTTACTTTACTCATGTGGATATACGGGAATACGGAGAAAGACGTTAACCCCTAGGCCAGCTACTACTATAATTATTTCTTCTTCTTCCTCTTCTTCTTCTTCTTCTTCTTCTTCTTCTTCTTCTTCTTCTTCTGCGTTCGTCCGGAATGTTGTTTTAGACGTAACTGCGTTTTTGTGCCTATTTACAGCAGAGCTGCGATATTTGCACCTTTCGGCCGACATATCCGACTCCTTCAAGCTTTTGATGTCTACATTTCTGATCTTATCTCTTCTTGATACACTGAGTATTCTTCTCAGGAATCTCATTTCTATTGTGATTTTTCTTTTCTCTTTTTCTGTCATTGTCCCGGTTTGGCATTGGTAACAAAGAGTTGGCAGGATCTTTTCCATTGCCTGACGAATAACAGCTGACTACAAACATTAAGTAAACACGCGACTGTCAGCGCACACAATAGGACAATAGAACAGTTTTTTTTTTAAAATGGGCGCTAAGCCGGTCGATAGTGAATGAACTATGCCTGTAGGAAGATTTTACAAAGCGACGTGTCAGCCATAATTATCTCAACCGCCATTTCAAGATCGCGTTACTACAAGAACCGATTACTTCATATTGTTTTTCCCTTCATACTTTACAGTTATGTACGTCTCATGCTTCTAAAATTCATGTTATAAAGTAAGTAGACCCACAAATCATGTTTTATGTGGATGTCTAGACTTGTTTTAGTATATGCTATTAAATTTACCTTCCATTTTTACGTATACTGTGTAGGGGGTGGGGGGATTTTTAGATAGGAAATATGAAGGGGGGGGGATGACGTTGACGTTCTGAAAATACGGTGAAGGGGGGCACGGGCCAAATTTTTTATAGGAAGGGGGGAATGACGTTCTGAAAATATGGTTAAGGGAGGCACGGGCCAAAAACGGTTGAGAACCACTGTTTTAATCAGAGTGAATGACCTCGTATTTCTCTAAGTCCAGTGTTGGCGTCGAATTTGACAAATGCCATTTATTTGCACGCATTTGAGTGTATGACAATATTCTGGCTAAATATGTCCCTAGTATGTGCTCGTGTACACACATTATATGTATAAAAGGTCTCGCCCACGTGCTATAAAATAAGCATGCGTATAAGCCCTATAATTTCCCTTTGTCATTGTAAGTATTTATATTATATACTTAAACATGTGGGGAAACATATTTTATGATGCATTGCATCAAAATGTAGTAACTAGCCGTTATACCTTTCTATATATAAATCAACTGCTAAAATTCACAATATTTATAATGATAATTATGAAAGTTTAAAATTCAGTGAACCAATCAGACACAACAACAAAGAGAGAACTAGGTTTGAGCGGAAATTTCCCTCTCTGTATATTCATACGCTGTAATCTGATTGATGGTGGTAAGTTTTGCCAGATGTGTTACTGATTCAGTGACGTAACCATCAGCTTACAAAAAGAGTTCCACTAACAATAATTTTTTGTGACTAATTATATATGATACCGAGAGGAAAATACCTAGATGGCTTGGCCACATGGCATGGACGAGACAGGAACACTCAGCTGATCCACGACACTGGCGATCGAGTGAAATGGCGAGTCATGACCGCCCACGCTTTCCGGCATGGCACATGATTGATTGATTGATTGATATATGATACCGCTACACGCTGCGGGATTTGCTGAGGAGGGAATCCGAGCACTTAAGGACTGAATGGTTCAATGTGCAATGAGGACGATCTGTCGACTAACTAACTAACATAAGATACGACAATTATATTATACCCTTTTATACTACCTCTGTAATATGGACTAACTAGAGATTTAACTCATTTTTATCCCAAGATTTACAGGACTGAAAACATATTTGAATCAAGGCTGGATATATGACTCAGCCCAGAACTGGGATCAGCCTTTGTTGCCAGGGCTAATGGTTTCTCTCTATACTGCTATGCTTTAAGTGAGTTTTGTGGTAACAGTGCAATTTATGCACATTGCTTGTGTAGGATTAAGCAACGTTATGCCTTGACTCACGTCCGATAGATCAGAAGCAACATATGGATGTGCGTCATGAACCATTTCACAATCACTGAAGAAGAAAATTAGGGCTTTTGAGCTCAAATGTTGCAGTAAGGTCTTTTAGAATATCATGGACCAAGAAGAAGAAAATTACTGAAATTCTTCAAGACTTGAAAAAAAAATTTTTTTAACTGGCCCATAAGCAGTGTCTTGTCACGGAATCTAGAATTATGTGGCCACATTAAACGTTACACTGGCAGGGAAAGACAGTGACGAAAGGCATGGTTCCTGGAAGAAGAAGCAAGCAAGCACGAAGATGTGATTATCACAGGACATTGCAGACACATTAGGCATGGGACGGGAGAGATGGCATGGGATCGAAAGGCTTTATGGCGGGCGGTGAAGAGAACGCCGTTCTGTAAAGGACCTGCTGTATGATGGTGACTTGCATCAGACTGGTAAGGAGAAAGCGTCGAGGGAAGAACCTGGATGTGGAGGGAAGGGACGAAGACGACGACATACTATAAACTATAATTATTAGGTTGTAGGTAGTTCTATTTTGACAAATGGTGCTAGAGTAACTGTCCAGCTTATTAATACGTGCGAAATACACACCGGATATCTATCATTTGTCATCAATGCATTAAAACATGGGTGTGGGACCTTTTATTCTGCCAAAGGCCATTTTGGATATTTATAACATAATTCGGAGACTATACAAAATGTATTATTACTTATTTAGGATTAATAGACCTCAAGGAGCGACACTGTGTTGTGCATAACTTTCAGTTCATCATCGCTTTGCAGCTGAATGATTTCGTATTGGTGGTTATCAAGCACTCCCGCTGTTTATAGATTGAACAATCTGGAAAACATGTTCAGTTCCATTGTTTATTTTTCACGTCCTTGAATCATTCATTAAATGACTTAATTGGTTTCCAAACACATTCAAGGGTCATAGAAGACTCGTGTCCGACCAGATTGGGGAAATGCACCATGTTATTCCTTTCGAGTTGTTCTTTTCACAGCCTTAACGTAGCTTCATATGATTTTAGGTTTGAAAGCAGGGAGCCGAAAAACTGGGTGGGGTCTTGCCCTACCACAGACTACATTCACGTGTTTGCCTTTAACTTCAACAGAAAATCATCTTTTGTCCATTTCTCTAGAAAAGATCAACGCCCTGCATCAACTTTTCCTTTCTTTATAGTGGCCATTTCTACGATGTTACACCACTTAACTTTAATAACTATTTAGTTGTGTGTGTGTGTTTGTGTGTGTGTGTGTGTTTGTTTGTGTGTGTGTGTGCGTGCGTGCGTGCGTGTGGGGGGAGGAGGGGCAGCGGCGGGATTATTTTGCTTTGATCGATGTTGGCAACATGAACACTCACATCCAGCACGGTACTGAGTGTCCTCGTGTTCACCGCAATACAGGCAACCTGGCCACGGGTAGCTGACGAGAATATGTCTCCTTATGTACTCTAATTTGCCCTGTCTCATCCATAAAGTTCGTTCTTTGTTCGTCCCTCAAAATGTTCATTAAGTGAGTGAGTGGCACCTTGCAGTCTTGACAGACCAAAGTATGTGAGTTGGAATGTGGCCAAACTACCATCACAATGCCTGGGCAGAGCTTCAGAGAAACATGTGGTGCCAAAACGACATGTTCCCTCTCTCGGCCTAGCTTTGTGTTTTCCAGAGGAATGGGTAACCAATACGTCTGGCACAAGGTAGGCTGCAGACGCTGGTGGCTCAGCGTCAAACCTCCGAGACCTTGCCTCTACGAGCAGATGGCGAGTGGTGGCCAGACCCTGGAACCCAAGGAACATAACTTAGAGGCGTTCAGCCAAGTCCCACAAGTGAGGGCCTCGTACGCGCCTGGATCGTAGGGCGCGTACATCTGTCATCACAGTGTCCGGACCTGTGTAAAGTGTGCACTAACTTCAGACTCCCCGCCTGACTTTTGCGGATCCCGCAACCACCGGGAATAGGCCCGCCGGAGATATTGCTCGTCTGTTGCGAGCAAATCTCCAATCCTTCCACTGACTGAATAAGTGAAGAAGCGATACAAGTAATGGTATTTCAATTGCGTTTGCGCTCCAACCTATGCTACACCCTTCACGTGTCTTCACAAAGTCGGACTAGAGCTCAACTGGGTCTTATTTCACCGCTGATTCTACCAAGCCCGTTCCCTTGGTTGTGGTTTCGTTAGATAGTAGATAGGGACAGTGGAAATCTCTTTAATCCATTCATGCTCGTCATGAGATTCACTTACTGTATACTTATATTGCTATGAGAAAAAATCTACTAGGTTTAATTAATTTCGAGTCGTCCGAAGCTGTTGTCTTGGCGGAGCTAGAATAAATTATTTCGTGGGGATTATACTGCCGGCAGGGTGTTCCCCGACTCTGCTCTAAAAGTTATATCCTGATCAGCAGAGATTATTATCATATTCACGGATGAATGTTTGCTATCGGCTGCTCCTGCATGGGTCATGAGCAGAATGGTATACCCGATGTCTTTAAGGGTTCCACAGTTTGTCTTGTCTGTTCCTGTGTCGGCCAAATGTCCATTCTCAGTCTGGCAAATTCTGGACAGTCTTGCAGAATCTGGAGTTTGCTTTGTTGGTACAAATAGCAGTCTCTATGATCTTTTTAGTGAAGGTGTGCTCTGAGTTGATTGTCTCTTGTTCTGAATCTAACGATCCTGGTCTACTGGCTTCTCCCTAGCATGTTACTGTTGTCATGTTCTGGTCTGTAATCTTAATTCTATTTTCTTTATTTCATTTTCTTAGTAGGTTGTTCCCTTGCTTGTTTCCGTTCATGTTTGCAAGTTATCAATTGGTTTTCCAGATTATGTCTCATAAAACTATGCCTAAATATTCTTGACTGTCTGTCTAACTTCTGTTTTAAATTTATAGTTTCCATATATTTCTTGAAGGACTACCATTCTGTATTCTGTCTGTAGATGATATTCTTAGTGTGTGTGTGAGTGTGTGTGTGTGTGTGTTTGTGTGTGTGTGTGTGTGCGCGCGCGCTGCAATTTTATGTTTCTGAGCTTGTTTATTGTTCATGTTTCACATGCATACATCAATATAGATTCTTTACAGCACTTTATTACTCTTTTCCTCACTGCAGTTGATAACTTGTTATTGTAAACCATTTAGAAGCACGAATGCAGATATTTTTTTTTTCATATCCTTTACAGGACATCGCTGTCAACAGCAGCATCTTTCAGCTGTCTGTTGATTTCTTGGCAAGATTACGCTCAGTAGTTTGCCATTGCTTTCTGAGCGGCCGGCTCAGTATCCCGCAAGTCACCAGCGGGGGTCGAACCGCTCCCAGTTCTCTCCCGCTACGAGACTGCGTGATAAACGGGATTACAGAGAAAGTGTTGTAACCCTCAGCCAGAGAGACCGGCGAATGCAGATTACCCTTACAAAATTACAAATGCAAAGCCAAGAAGACATTTGCTGCATCAAGCTTACATCACCAAACAACACCAAGAAACATACCATATCACAGAACAAACGAAAATGATACAAAGGTAGCAACATTGAGTATAATATTATGGAACTGCAATAACCGTTACTTGAAGGCTGTATCCAGCCATATCCCTACTGTTAATTCAACTTTCCTAGACCTCTCATGTGTGGCGTAAATTCTTGTCACAGCTGTACCTACTTTAGCCCTTGTGGCCACCATTTCCTAGGTTTTGTTTTAATTCATTATCTTAATCCCAGACAGTTATACACTCCATCCATCATGTGACATGCCGGAAAGCGTGGGCGGTCATGACTCGCCATTTCACTGGATCACCAGAGTCGTGGATCAGCTCAGTGTTCCTGCCTCGACCATGTCATGTTGCTAAGCCATCCAGGTATTTACTTCTCGGTCTTCCCCTTGATCTGTTCCATTCAATTTTGCCAGTTGTCACCAAGTTCTCCAATTCATTTCTTCTCATAACATGTCCAAAAAGTTTTGACTGTCTACGTCTAATTTCTCTAATCAATTTACGATTTTCATTTGTTTCCGGTAGTACTTGGTCATTTGTTTTTCTGTATTTGTTTTTCTGTCTCTTTATAGAATTCTTTCATTCTCCTCAGAAACCACATTTCTACAGTCATCAGATGCTTTTCAGCTTGACTGCTCATTGTCCAAATTTCACATCCATATAAAAGTTCCCTGTGAAAAGTGTCTTTAGCTCGACAATCAAGAACATTAAAGTCATTAAAGTTAAAAGACACCCTTCAATACCTAGAGACGTAATGGGTATTTGGTGCTGGTCCCATATTGTTATAGAGGAATCGACCCTCGATGGGTGAGGTCAGTACCACATATGCCGCCTTTACTTCCGATACAGCATCTTGGTAGCCAATTTAGGCTGGGTTGGCATGGGGGATCAACTCAGTGGACAACCAGATCCCAGCCTCAATAGAAGATGTGAACACACGACCGCCATGCCAGAAGGCAAACGTGCTAACCACTACGCTACAGCGCCTTCCAGATCACACATAGCTAAAAGTGTGTTTGTTTTTTCTTCTTTGCATTCGGACGCTTTGAACTCCAGCGTGTGTCATAAACGTGCTACCAGTACTCATCATCATCACGTTCTTTGCCGATAAAGAGTCGTCGATCAGCTCAGTGTTCTTGTCGTGACCTTACCACGTGGTCAAGCCATCCAGGTATTTTCTTCTATCCCCCCCCCCCGGCTTTTTTCGTGAATCTTGTCAGTTGTCACCGTGTTCTCCAATGTATATATTCTCATAACTTTGGGGTGGTAAAGATAATAAATGAGAATAGGAACACGTTTACTAGGGGTATGCCTTATGGACTTGGGTCTCATTCCCAAACACCCCCTCTGGAGGAAATAATATACTGGCTCAAGAAACCCCCAAGCATTGAATAAGGCAGAAAAGGGTGCAAGTTCAACACTGATATAGAAGAAAAGTTTCCCATAGAAGGCCGGGAGATCCGGAAAGTTCTACCATAGACAACCGAGTAACTAGTCACTCTACCAAGAATGTGAGGCTATGTGTAAGTCCCCCGCCCCACTTTTAATCTCCCATATATATATATATATATATATATATATATATATATATATATATATATATATATATATATATATATATATATATATATATATATATATATATACATATATATATATATATATATAAAAACAATGACAAGTATCCACTGCCATGCACAACCACTGTATTACATAACAGATGCGAACAACCACTGCCATATGCAACAACTGTATTACATAACTTGACTATAAACATCAACTTTGGAACAAGACGTTCAAAATGAATTAACTTCAAGGCTTGTTTAAACCCAAAAAAACACTGTATTGTGAAAACATTTGGGTCTTGGAAAAACCCTGTTGGTTAAACCATGG
This sequence comes from Cepaea hortensis, assembly GCA_963921405.1. Lineage (NCBI taxonomy): Eukaryota > Metazoa > Mollusca > Gastropoda > Stylommatophora > Helicidae > Cepaea > Cepaea hortensis. The sequence continues at coordinate 92,402,809 of OY992883.1, read as the reverse complement.
AGACATCTACGTGAAAGCAACGATCATATTCAAGTAACTCATACAGGATATACAACCAGTAGAGAATTCCCCAAAAATCCCAAAAAAGTTTCACAACAAACAGCATGTGTCACATACAAAACAAAGCAAGTGAAAACTAATCCATAAAAGACATATATAAAGAAAATCTATATAATATGTCTCTGAAATTGTCTTAGGTGACTATTGATGACTCTTTCTTCCTAATTATCCTTCAAAAAGGTCTGGCCATAATCCCACTCACTATAATCCAGGAAACAGCTGATACATATTCCCACATATTCGTGGAATTTGGAATTGCACACACACACATACACACAAATGGCTACTCCAATGGAATAAAATATATATCCACCAAGTCACAGCTGTTAAGCAGCTGGGCTAGAGGCATACCGGCGTGGTGTAACAGGTCGAGGTATAATTCTCCAGCTGTCTGTATTAATAAATCCAAGATTAGGCACATAGTTCTTCAGTATCCCATGAATGAGGAAGGACATCGCAGTCTCCCTAGTGTTTCAAAAAATAGTTAACCTGAAATTGGTCATAACTTCTAGCCCCTTGTTCTGAATAAAGATGTAGGCTATTTCCTTCTTCAGCTAAACACACACTTAGCATTTACCTGTAGTGAGTATAGTGGTTGATTGCCCATGGCTGGGATATACTGGATGATGAGATTCAAAGGAAGCTGGGAGTTCGCAAAAGATAGTCTGCGAATCTATACTGTTAATTGCTGGTGAACGTCAGACTATCCATGAGCCTCTTGTACAGTCCAGTTGAACGTGAAAATCCAGGGACTGGATTAGTAAATAGGGTATTGCAATGAGTCCAGATACTATCTTCACTGATTTCTCATGTTGGGGCATATATTTGAATGACGTTTATGACGAAAGGTCTGCCGATTAACTTTACAAATAGAACTTCGTCTGTCACTGCCCAATATCCTTTAAAACTGATTGCCTGCCAAACAAAAAATTGGTCACACCCAAACAGAAATTCAAGGCAGAAAATTTGAAGTAGGTGTTTGTCACAATAATGCTTTTAAAATGGTTAAAATGTTAGCAGATGCATTGTATTACATATCAAATTAAAGAGAATTGCACGGGGAACCTGACAGTGTTAATAATTAATTGATAGGTTACAAATATTATGACAATAAAGAGAGTTTTAGTAATAACAATTGAAATTAAAGTGTTAAAAATTGTGAAAAAAATTCACTTACCAAGTTTTTATTTTATATCCGAAGCCGCTAATCCAGTTAAATTTAGTGAATTATATTACACACACAAGTTGTCTTCAAGAATATCACAAGAACTGCTCCATAACATGAATAAAACGCAATGAAATCATAACATTATGAAGTACATCATTTTCCAAAAAAATGGAAAAGCCATCATATTCTTAGTAAAATTCACTGTTAGATTTTTTTTCAATATTATCACCGTCTTCTACATAATTATCTGAATACTGCACAGGTTCGTTTTAGAATCTATCACAAAGTCGTTTCCATCACAATAACTATAATATAAAACTGTTTAAAACTGTAATTTTATTAAAATATATGAGGTCAAGAACCAGAAGATATGGTCACTTTGAATTTCGAAATATCATCAAACATTCTCCTAAAAGTTTACACGAAACCATGCCTGTTCTGTGCACACGGAAGCACATGAAAGGAAAGGAAATCTTTCGCTTTTGGAGTTTAAATAAGTGAGACACTGAAAAGGTGGACTGGAAAGGAAACACGGATACATTAAACCACTATACATAAGAGGGCTATAAAGTGGCATCTGGGTGTGGAATTTGGGTTACTTGGGCTATCAAGTGGCACCTGGCAGGCAATCAGTTAATAGATTTTGAAGTTTTCAGATCCAAAATAATGGCTGCACCTCTTTGCTTTTCTCTCGCCAAGAGTACATAATCTTAATATCCTCCCCTGACTTAATCCCTGTCCCTTTCCATCTTGTCTCACACATTCCTAATATATTAATATTATCTCTTCCCATTTCTTGTTGATGTTATCCAGTTTATTTTCTATCTGCGCTTAAAGTACGAACATTCCAAGTTGCCAGCTTCACTTTTGCTGTCCTTTTCTTGTGTCGTTCTGCGATTTGACGAATCAAGATAAACTAGATATCTTTTAAAAAGGTAGTTTGCCGTTGCCTTCCTTCCTGGCAGTGACCACACAGATCAGTGACCGTAGCCATTGTCTTGTTAATTGATTGCCTTATCGGCATGGCACATGATGGATGGAGAGGGCAGGAAGTAAACAGACAACGTGGAATGAGCTTTGCAGTGAAGAATTCAATCAATCAATCAATCATGTGCCATGCCGGAAAGAGTGGGCGGTCATGACTCGCCATTTCACTCGATCACCATTGTCATGGATCAGCTCGGTGTTTCTGTCTCGTCCATGTCATGTGGCCAAGCCATCCAGGTATTTTCCTCTCGGTCTGCCTCTTGGTCTGTTCCCTTCGATCTTGCCAGTTGTCACCAAGTTCTCCAAGCCATTTCTTCTCATAAAATGTTCAAAAAATTTTGACTGTCTACGTCTAATTTCTCTAACCAGTTTACGATGTTTCTTTGTCTCCTGTAGTACTTGGTCATTGGTTTTTCTGTCTGTCCATTGTATTCTTTGCATTTTCCTTAGAAACCACATTTCTGCAGCCATCAGATGTTTTTCAGCTTGACTGCCCATTGTCCAAGTTTCACATCCATACAAAAGAACAGGCTCTATGTATCCCCTCAACACTCTTTTTCTCGTTTCAATTGACATCTTTTTATTGGTCAGAATGTTTTTCATCTTGCTAAAGGCTACTTTCGCCATGGCGATTCTTGTTCTAATCTCTTCAAGGCATCTCCCATCAGATGTTATAACTGTTCCAAGATAATTGTACCGATTCACTTGTTGAAGAATATTTCCATTTACTTGTATATTACATTGTGGCACTTCTTCCTTCCTAGTGACGACCATAACCTGAGTCATTTTACAATTTAATTCTAACCCCAGCTGCTCACTGTGTACAACAACAGCACCTACTAATTGTTGCAGGTCCTGCGCATTGTCTGCAATCAATACTGTATCATCTGCATTTCTAATGTTATTGATGTTTCGTCCTCCAATGCTGATTCCATTTATATCCTCTACATTTCTGAAAATATTTTCACTGTATAGGGAAAAAGATCTGGAGACATCACACATCCCTGCCTAACACCTCTCTTAATTGGCTGATACTGTCCCACTTCATTATCAATCCTTATTGCAGCTTGTTGTTTCCAATATATGTTCTTCATAAGTCTAATGTCTTTCCCATCAATTTGTAGATCTGCAAGCATATCCACCATGTTGACATGTCTAACTCTATCAAAAGCCTTTGTATAGTCAATAAAGCAAAGATGTATATCCTTGTTTACTTCTATAGCACGTTCAATAACTGTTCGCAGCATATACACAGCATTTACTGTACCCTTTCCTTCTACAAACCCGCATTGTTATTCCCCTATTTCAGGTTGTATCTTCTTCCTCCCTCTTTGCATGATCATTCTTAGCAAAATCTTTGTGATGTGACTCATTATACTAATTGTTCTATGTTGATCACATTCCAAAGTTCCTTATTTCTTTGGGATTGCAATAAATATAGAGTTACATAATTCAGGAGGTATATCTCCAGTATCATGTAATGTGTTCAGCAGTCTGGTAACTTGATCTAGTCCAAATTCTTCTAAAGCTTTAATCATTTCTGTTGTGATGTTATCTGCACCGGGGGCCTTGCCAGCTTTCATATGCTTAAGAACATTTCGAACCTCCATCTCCAAAATTGGCGGTCCTTCATTATTAAATCGAATATCATACTGTTCGTCTCTGTTATCATCATAAAGGTGTTTCACATAATCTGCCCGTACATGTAGAATCTGGTCTTTTTCTATTATGATTTTGCCATCTTTAGTTTTTAGACACCCTGTTGATGTACTTGTTCTTTTATTAGTAAGTTCCTGAACCCTTTTGTGCTAATTTGGTATTTTGACTGTTGTGTTGGTTTTCAATTTCTAAGCACTTTTCCTCAAGCCATGCTTCTTTTGCCTCCTTACATAATATTGTGACATGTCTGTGAATTTCTTCATATTTGACAGAATTATTTTTGTTGAGTCTTCTTGTTTCAATGAGGTGTAAAATTTCTTCAGTCATCCATTTCTTACGACCCACCTTCTTTAATTTTGGAATAGTTGTTTCTGCAGCCACATTGATTGAATTCTTCAACGTTTCCCATTGATCATCCACATCCTGGAATAGGATCTCTAGATCAGACAATATTTCAAATCTGTTCTGTACTTCTATGTTGAATTTGTTTTGTATTTCCTTGTCAGTACTCAATGTACACAAATCATATTTAGTGTTTCCTGTTATATACTTGACTTTCTTCAACTTTATCCTCAATGTTCCAGTGAGTAATCTGTGGTCACTATAACAATCAGCACTGGGAACTGTTTTTGCTATTGTTAGCGCGTTTCTAAATCTTCTGCTAATTAGAATGTAGTCAATCTGGTTTCTAATCCTGCTATCAGGACTCCTCCATGTCCATAATCTTCTAGGGTGTTGCTTAAACCAGGTGTTTCCTACAATCATTTCCTGTTCTTTTGCCCACTCTACGAGTCTGTATCCTCTTTCATTTCTCTCTCCTAAACCATAGTTTCCTACTGTGTATCTATCCCCTTGATTTCCTACTTTTGCATTGAAGTCCCCTATTATGATATTTATTTCTGAATTTTTACATTTCTTTAAGGCAGACTCTGTGTCATTATAAAATTCTTCTACACTTTCTTCACTGGATTCTCCTGTAGGGGCATATACTTGAATAATATTTATGCTAAAAGGTCTGCCACTTAATTTAACTAGTAGAACTCTGTCCGACACGGCCCAATATCCTTGAACAGATTTTGATGTTTTCCGGTCCAAAATAATTGCCACTCCCCTATGACGATCTTCACCTCCAGAATAAATAACCTTGAAATTTTTATTTATCTTGATGCCTGATCCTATCCATCTCGTTTCGCACATACCTAAAATATTAATTTTTTTCCTTTTCAATTTCTTGTTTTATGTTCTCTAATTTTCCGTCGTTGTTTAACGTCCTAACGTTCCAAGTTGCTAATTTTAACGTCTCTGTCCTTGTCATGCGATGATCAGTCTTTAAGCGAATCATGATATACTAGGCACTTTTAAAGAGGTAGTTTGCCGTTGCTTTCCTCTATGGGAGTGACCTTACTGGTCGGAGACCGCAGCCATTGACTCAAGAAGAGTTCTTTTGCCTGCCGTCGTAAAACTCGAGGCCATGACCCACAAATATCTGTCGGCTGCCCTCAAAATTTCATCCACCACCTGCCGTACGTGGCTTCTTTTGAAAACTTCCAATCAAAGAACACAAAATAACATCACATGATCCACAGGAAAACACTATTCACAGGAAATCCATAGGAAATCACACGAAATCCAAAGGAAAACACTAAATAGCGTCCCTCCGAAAAGTAACGCTTCATTTTGTCGCCATTGTACCGGAAGCATATATTCAAGAAGAATTCACTACTGGGAATGATTGAAATTCCACCTAGCGGAAATGAAAGATTAATATCCCTGCACTTGGCAACCACTTGTGGTTTTTCCACCATTATCACTGCATATGCACCGACACTCACTTCCACTGATGATGTGAAAGATTCATTCTATGAGGCGTTAGACTCTGTGATCAATGCAGTACCAAAGTCTGACAACATGTATATACTCGGTGATTTTAATGCTCGTGTGGGCAAGGACTCGAGTCCGTGGCCAGTCTGCCTTTGAAAATACAACATCGGTCACATGAATGACAATGGACAGAGGCTGCTGGAGCATTGCATCAGAAACAACCTATGTATTACACACTCCTTTTTTTTTTAACTAAAGAGCGGCTTAAAGTCACATGGAAATACCCAAGATCCGGCCAATGGCATCAGCAAGACTTCACCATCACACGGAGACAACATTTGAATCAAATATCCTTAGCTCGAAGTTAAAACACTGCTTAGTTTAGTTGTTGCAACGTTTAGTCTGAGACCAAAGATAATCTACACTACTAAACACAAATGTAGTCTAGGGTAAATATTATTAACACCCAAGATCCTGATGAGTGCTTTGAGTTCCAACGGCAACTTGAAAATGCTTTCACTGATGCATCAGAAAATTGTACAGTAAGTGAAAAGTTGGGTTATCTTAAGGAAACTCATTATATAACAGCGGTAGAAGTTTACGGCACTGTGGATCATAAGAGGCAGGACTTGTTTGCGACAAACAGCCAGACACTGCAGCCCTTGTTTGATAGAAAGAAAACAGCTCTCTTAAGAAACAAGGAAAGAACAAGACGAAACACTCTCAGTGAGCTGAAGGAAGTTAGGAAGGATGTGCAAAAGGCTGCCAGGCAGTGTGCGAACGACTATCGGATCATGTTATGTGAGTACATTCAAAATTCAATTGATAAGGGAAACATCAGAAGCATGTATGAAGGGAATAAAGAAAGCATGTGGTCCAATGATCAAAAGAAGTGCACCACTGAAAACCTTGACTGGAGAAATCATCACTGATAAGAAACAGCAAATGAATAGATGGGTAGAGCACGATTCGGAGCTTTACTCAAGCGAGACCAAAGAAGCGGATGATGTCCACAAAGTCATAAGGGCCCTGCCAACTCTTGACCACCTGGATACACTTCCCACCATAACAGAAGTTAAGCGTGCTATTAATGAACTTGCATCTGGCAAGACAAAGTGTAAAGACGGGATTCCAATAGAGAATATCATGAGTGCGTGGGACACACTCACTCTACAGATCCACCAGCTAATAGAGTTATGTGACGAGAAGGACAAGTCCCTCAGGATTTCAAAGATTCAAGCATCATAACACTGTACAAGAACAAGGGCGATCGGAGCAACTATAACAACTATAGGGGTGTCTCACTTCTGTGTAATATTGGGAAAGTATGTGCCAGAATTGTTCTGCACAGACTTCAAGTCTTGGGAGATCAAGTCTACCCCGAATCACAGTATGGATTCCGACAGAACCGGTCTACAACTGATATGATATTCTCATTGGGACAAATGTAAGAAAAATTCCGTAAACAGAATCAACCACTGTTTATTGCCTTCATCGATCTCACAAAAAAAAAGGATTTTATATGGTCAGTCGTGAGGGTCTGTTCAAGGCGCTAAAGAAGACTGGCTAATCATCAACTCTTCTGTCCATGTGGAATCGTTCCACACAGGCAAGAAGGGTATAATCAAGTTTGATGGTGCAACTTCAGAAGAGTTTGAAATCAAGAGTGGAGTTAAGCAAGGTTGTGTACTATCCCTCACCCTCTTTGGAACATACTTTTCACTTCTATTGAAATATGCCTTTCGTGATCAGGATGGTCTCCCTACTAGACTTGTGTTAACTCTTATTAACTCTCTAACTCTTTATTGGAGATTCTGACAGGTATATACATTCACTCACGCTCAGATGGCGGCCTCTACGATGCTCAGAGATTGAAGGCCAAGAACAAAATTAGGAGGGTACTGATCAGAGAGTTGATGATTTCAGATGTTACTGCAATTACGACCCACTCTGAGGAAGAATTACAACGCCCACTATCTCCATTCTCCAATGCTTGTTCTAAATTTGGTTTAATAATTAGCAAAGAGAAGACACAGATTATGTCGCAAGGTCCATATGGGGTACCGTCAATCTTTATTGACGACACCAAACTGGAGATAGAAGATCATTCTACACATTTGGGATTAGAGGTAAGTAGCAAATTATCCCTACATCAGGAAATCAACTTCAGGATTGGTAAGCAGCAACAACAATGAACAGGTTAAGAAAAAGATTCTAGGAGAACAGTAAGCTTACTGCCAAAACAAAAGTCCTTGTCTATCAAGCCGCTGTCCTTAGTACTCTCCTTTATGGCACCAAGACAAACGTTTAAGAATACTTGGTATTAAGTGGCAAGACAAAATAAAAAATATGGAAGTATTGGAAAGATCAGGTTGTGTGACGGTTTGTTCCATGCTCAGTCTTTGTAGACTTAGACGGATAGGATATATTAGGAGAGTGGATTATGGTAGAATACCAAAGATAATTTTTATTGTTGAATTACAGAGATCTCAGGGTCGGTCTCTACTACTATACAAAAATGTGTGTAAGGGGGACATGACTGATACAGGAATTGATAATGCACAATGGGAGCAAGACGCGTCCGAAAGTATTGCATGGAGGGCAAATATTAGAAATGAAATAAAGACAAAGGAGAAAATGATTGCAGATAGGTCACACACTGAGCGCGTGAGACGTAAGATGGTGCGTGAAGGTAAAAATGGACATGGGCATTCATTGTGGACAAACATCTACAGCGCGAATTAGTGTGATTAGTCACATTCGCTACTGCAATGGGTTGTAGTTATTAAGCTTTTTTGAAGCACAATGTAACAAACTATTGTCTATCAAGACGGCAATGAATGAATACTTCTACAAGTATTCACTATTATTTGTGAGTGCACTGGACTGATTTTGGCCTGAGGGTTAGTTTTCCCTGTTATCATTGTCCCTCACAATCAAGTTAACCATTCTCCAACGTCAGAGGCACTTGTAATTTACTCCCCCGAGTCAAGAACGAGAAGTCAACATGCAAATCCGAATGTCTACGTTTAGAACAAACCCCCTACGCGGCGATCAGAAGAGACAATTTACGCAGTGATTATACGCAGCGCGCTGTGAAGAACGCTCAGTGTTATTCACAGACGTGGCAGGTCACGTGACGTTTACTACCGTCGACTGGCACGTCACGCGACGTCTATGTTCGCTGAAACAACTGAACAACAGTTGGACGGGAGGGGGAGGACTCATTCGTTGACGACATTCTCGTGTATCGACAGGGTCGAGATAGACAGGCGGTTACCAATGATATGCAGGACGAACTAGATCGAATTTCCTCATGGTGCGCTGATCTCGATGCCCTTGCAACCCTGCAAAAGCATCGGTTACATGGTTCTCCCCAAACAACCATATTGTGAACACAGATCTGCCGGCAGTAAGAATGGATGGGAGCATTTTGAGTAGAACCCAATCCATGACATATCTTGGCGTGAGGCTTGATTGAAGCCTGTCCTTCAGAGATCATGTCGATTATGTCATAACGAAGGCTCGAAAAGGTTTTTCAGCAATTAGAATCATGGCGACTGCCAATATCGAGCAAAGACTGCTAATACTTCTGTTCCAAGGACTTGTGCTTTCACGCATCGAGTATGCCCTGGCCATCCTCACTGTCAGCCCTACACAGATTGGAAGACTTGAAAAGGTGCACAACGAAACCATGCGCATCATTTTGGGCTGCACGAAAGACACCAGCTGTGTAGCAATGAGATACCTCCTTGACTTCCCGACAATGGAACACAGGATCAAGCTCTCGAGAGCTCGTGCATACCTAAAAATAAGTGCAGATGAGCAGCATCCGCTACATAACGCTATATTCAGAGAAAAGGCTGACAGGCTAAAGAGAGGCAAATCATGGATGGGTCGGGCGGAAGATGTCGTCAGACAGGTCTGCAGTCTTACCAGCATCAACCCCGGCAAGGAATGGGTGCCAGTGCCTCCAGCTTTTAAGTGCACTTTCTCCTGCATTATCACACTCGACAGGCGGTGCAGAGAGCAGAACCCTGTCGCTGTCAATGCAGAGGTCAACGCGCTCATCTATGATCACTCAGATAGCCCCGAAGTGCTCATCTATACAGATGGATCTGTTGTAAACCAGCAGAGAAGTGCGTGGGCATTTACAGCCCGTTCAGCGGGCCGAACCGTTCAAGAATCCAGTGCTGCCCACTCTATGACCACGAGCAGTATGACGATGGAGGTGATGGCTGTTACACAGGCTTTGATATGGCTGGAATCACAGCATTATACCAACGTGTGTGTTCTAAGTGACTCAATGAGCATGATTCAGAAGGTCGAAGCAGGATCTGTACGTAGACAGTGGACTGAGTCGCAGCAGAAGTCTGTTGTCCGTAAAGTCACCTTCATCTTCGTCCCGGGACATACGGGAGTCGAGGGAAATGAACGAGCTGATAAACTGGCTGGCTCTGCACCCCCCTGTAGATGGCGAGCCCATGGATCGTGCCGATGTTATTAACGTCCTCAAAGATATGGCGAGAACAGAGGACTTTGGCGTCAGTGAATCCACATCGCTGTCCAGATGAAAGACTTGCGAGTAAGAATCGGCACGGCCAGACGCGAGAGGTACATCGGGAAAACAAAGCGCCTCATCAACCAACACAGAACTGGCACTATTAGCCACCGGACGCTGATGCATATGCTGGGAGGAGGATCTGAGCACCTATGGACCTGTCCAGAGTGCAATGAAGATACCGCAACTGATAACTAATAACTGATTATGTTCGCAAAATAGCGATAGAAAAAAGGAGTTCTTTTCAATTTAGGGTTAGGGTTAGGGTTAGGTTGCTTGTAATGTAGATAACTATGTATTGGGAAAAGTCTTGAAAGTGAGTGCGTGTAAGTAATATAATTTAACAGAGACAACCTTACACAAATCGCTCTTTTTATGGTAGTGAAATATTTGTTTTAAATCATAACCATCCATCATGTGCCATGCCGATAAGCATGGCCGGTTATGTTTTGCCATCTCACTCGATCACCAGAGTTGTGTATCAGCTCCGTGTTTCTGTCTCGACCATGCCACGTGGCCTAGCCATCCAGGTATTTACTTCTTGGTCTTCCCCTTGGTCTCTTCCCTTCGATCTTGCCAGTTGTCATCAAGTTCTCCAATTCATTTCTTCTCATAACATAAATCATAACATTTTTGCTAATTAAGAGATATGAAAAAACAATAAAAATGTATGGAAACAACAGACAGCTCCACTAAAAGGGGGAAGTAATAACACTTGCAGTTAGTTAGTCGCGGTTCCAACTTCACGGCAACGGGTCGTCCCCATATTGCTCCGTTCCTGTGCCAGTGAATATCACAGAAAATGCTCCTCACTGCCCAATGTGAACAATGGAATAGACAGGAGTATCGGCAAGCCAACAGCCCGCACGGGTACATTGTGCATAATGCCGCCGCCAGAATGCCAACACAAAAGTCTTCCACGAAAAATACAGTTCACTGTCGATGGAAACGACAGTCACCAGAAAGACTTCATTGACCAGGGTTTTATCCCATATGGCTAGGTCTCTTTCCGCAGAGCGACCCGCCAAAAGCGCCGCATAAAGCACAAACTCCGTAGCTCCAGCGACGACTCCCTGGAGTCTCCTGACAAATGCACTCGTGAAACGAAAAGGCAAACCAGTCAATCCAGCAACAGCAATCCATTGTAATGACAATGAAACTAAGGCATACTTTACTGGTAAGCTTAACTATACATTTAGATGAAAAGCATACTAAACAAACTCATATATTATCATTAAAAACAGATATATCCTCTGGACCCAATGTAATACCAGCTAAATTGCATACAGAGCTAAATGGATTATTCCATATCTTTAAAATACTTCGGTCTCTAAATCAGGGTAATGTACGTGAAGGATACAAATAAGCAAATGTTATTCACAGCGCGCTGCGAATAACGCTCATTATTGTTCGCAGCGCGCTGTGAATAACGTATCCCAAAAGTTTACGTATGTTAGACCTCTTAGCCACTCCGACTTCCATGGTAGGAGAGTAGTACGTGGTGTTCATAATTATATATATCTACGTGCTTTATTCACCTGTGATTTCACATAACTCTCTAATCCCCACGTCAATGCTCACATTCTGAACTGAAATATGTGTCTCAGCACGTGTCCGTGAAAGATGGACAGATTACGCTGTTTCTACGACAGACGTTTTTCGTCTATGCCTCACATTGTTCTAGCATGCGGTTGAAATGTAAAATACCATACTATGTATAAGTGCAGACGGTTACTTCATTTTCTATACACCTGTTGCGATCCAAATTTCCGCTAAATTAGCGCAGCTAATTAAAATCCCACAAATCTTGTCTAGAAATCAAACCTGTGGTAACAATTTACATTTATGGAATCAGATAACATATTTTGGTATTGCTTCCATTCCGTTGTCAGGCCCATCAGTTTAAAAGGTATTTGCAGTGGTTGTCCATCACGTTTCATAAGGACCGAGGTACACGGAGCAAGGTAATGTAATGGTATTCCCTTGACATATACTAGTTTAGATATTTTATGGTATATAAATTCATAAATATTAAACTATTATTTTTTCGTTGTTTATTAGATGAAGTTTAAGGATATATTCGTCACCGCCTTTCATTGTCATAAGTATCGTATTTCTCTCTATTATATATCCCTATATTAGTCTTCCTACTTCAAGTAATGTTTATTGTTATCTACAATTGCCTTTAATCTGAAAAAAATCAGATTTTTTTTTTCAGTTTAGACCAGGGGTGGCCACACACGTGGCGCGCGGGCAGCATGCGGCCCGCCGGATGTCATATTGCGGTCCGCAGAGCTAGGTCAAATGAACAGACATGTTGCTTGCTTGCTTGAGTTCGCTGGCTGTGAACTCCAGCGTGAAGTCTTGTATGTAGGATGGTGACATCCTGTTGTCTATCATCAGTGTGATGTCATACCGGACCTGAGGTTTGTGTGAGTATCCGTTGTCCCATGTCTGACTTATTGGTGTGCAGACTAGTGGTCCCTCGGCGTGCTCCGACTGCGGAGGAAACATACATGTTAACTTTATTGTACATATCACCAAAAGAACATTACATCATGCGTCGTTCGTATCATATATTCTTTTAAATTATAGCTAAGAGAAATTTAAAATATCTCGCATTTTTTGGACAAATTCATTGGTTTTGAGCTATTTTAAATATCCCGTATTTTCGGGAAAATTCATAGATTTTAGCATTTCTGGTCGTTATGACTAGCCACCTAAATGGCGTTAATACTCTCTGCAAGGGAAAGATCAATTAATTAATAAGTTGTATGATCATATTTCTGCATTTCAAATGAAACTTGGTCTTTGGGAACAAACTTTGAGGACAAAACAACTTTACTCACTTTCCTACATTGTCATTGCAACGAGACGTCACACAAGATGCGGCAGATAAATACGCTTCTTTGATATCTGACTTAAACATCGAATTTGAAAACCGATGTCAGGATTTTAAAAAACCTCATGTGCTTTTTTTGTGCATTTGCAATGACACTTACGGTATACGTGAATCTATTACCAGGAAGATTGCAAATGGAACATTGGGAAATGTGTTGTGATACACAGTTTCATCTCATCATGTTACTTTTGTACCTTGCGGTGTCGAGGTGAAGTATAAACATCGCGAGAGTGCCCGCTTATGGGCTTCATGTATCGATATTCCCATGGACTCTGTTATTCCCTACGTCCATCGTTTACGTGGTCGGCTTCTTCCTCTGCTTCCCTCTAGTCTGTACATCATTGCTTGTTGTGGTATACTGTTAGCTGGTAACCTACTTGCATGGCCAAACTATTTGACTTGCTGTCTTCTAATAACATTTAGTGCAGCTATGACCCCCACGTTAGTCCTGATTTCTTCATTTCTGATCTTATCTCTTCTTGATACATTGAGTATTCTTCTCAGGAATCTAATTTCTGTTGTTGTGATTTTTCTTTTCTTATTTTTCTGTCATTGTGCAAGTTTGGCATTGGTAACATAGAGTTGGTAGGAAGTTTGAGTTGTAAAGTGCTTTCTTAGTAGTTATTGATACGTGTTTGTTCTTTAGTATTTGTGTCATTTGTCCAATGAGTTGGTTTGCCTTATTGCACCTATTTTCGATCTCGTCTTCTGATTTGCCATTTGATGATATTATACTTCCTAGGTACTTGAAACTCTTTACTTGTTACAAGGGATGTTCGTTTAGATGAATCGTTGTTGCTTTTTCTTCTTTATTTATAGTCAATACTTCTTAGTTTTTCTACGAGCCGTATGAAGATCCCTGCCGGCTTGCTAGGCAAGTCGCAGGTTTACGACAAAAATCTTAGCATAGGGAGTCCATCCCCTATCGCGAGCCATATCCCCATTAGCCCATGACCTTGCAGTCATGATTTCCCAATCTACACAGTTAAATGAGAAATTAAATCAAGTTGGTTTGGAAAAGTTCTTTAAAACGTATTTGGACAAAGATAAATATCCTGGCTTTGCAAACATGGTCTGTCGATAGTTTCGCTATTTGGAAACACTTATGCTTGTAAACAGCTTTTAGTCGCATGAAGCACATCAAATCATAAGTGAGAACACGAATTACGGATGTTCATTTGGAAAACTGTTTGCGTGTAGCGACAACATCAGTCGAGATCAATTTTGATGCACTTAGTTCTGCAAAACAAAGTAAGATGTCTCACTTTTAAATATTTTTAAATTGCCTAATAAATATGTTTGATTCTCAGTTATGTTTGATTTTCTTCAACAACAACAAAACAAAATAAATAAATATACCTATTTCTTGTTTGTTTTTTGTTTTTTTTTTTTACATTAAACCAGGCAAGCTTTTGACCACGATCTCATCTACTGGGAAGCGACCATGTGGTCGAAGCCGTAGCACGCTTGCTTGTTTACTTTAATTAACAAAAAGAAAAATAATATTAGGTGCTTGGCCCTGCAGGAAATATTATTTCTGAAAATTGGCCCGACTGCTGAAAAGGTTGGCCATCCCTAGTTTAGACCTATAAATGTCACCCACACTGCCTTGATTTTGGGAATATTGCTCTTGAGAAAGTTTGTCCATTTTTTTAAGTCTTTGTCTAGGTCTGTAGCTAGATCTTCTTCGTCAATTGTAGTAGCAGCCAAGTAGAGGTGCACATCGTCATATAGAGGAGATAATCACTGACAAGTAGAGAAGATGAACACCGTCAAATAGAGAAGGCGACACCACAAATAGAGCAGAAAGACACCCGCCAAGATACTATGTTGTCCCACGAATAATATGATAATTAGCTTACATTGAGTGTTGATACTTTCACTATTTTGCCCTTATAACTAAAGATTGAATGATCGTTAAATGCTATTATGATAAAACTTGTGTTAAGACGTCAAATATTTTTCATTTAAATCAAAGTATGTATTAATTATTTTTTAATGTTGATTTCTAACACAGAGACAATGTTGCTATATTTGGTTGTCTCGCTGGGAAGCCTGATCACGACAACAAATGGTTACTTTTTAGGTAAGTGCTATGTTGACAAATATCACATTGCCATTTAGCAGAATAGCGGTTGGAGCCCTAAATAGCGGACGCAAGTTTCTGATGTCAATTCCCAATCGACAAAGACATTTTTCATCGTGGGCTCTATGACTGTGAAAATATTCCAGTCAGGTCTATGAATGTATATTCGGTATATGTGATAAAAATCGATGCTATTTTCCGTGTTCCACTACTACTACTACTACTACTACTACTACTACTACTACTACTACTACTACTACTACTACTACTACTACTACTACTACTACTACTACTTCTACTACTACTACTACTACTACTACTACTACTACTACCACTACCACTCGCCCGTGTGTTGCCGGGGCCCATACGGGGAGCAAAGAATAGTAACACTGTTGCCTACCATGCACATCGTAAGAGGCGACTAAGGAGGCTATGGTTCCGTCGCCCTGCTACTGAGTGAGTGCGTGGCGCGACACTGTGAGCTGTGAATTTCGAGTGGAATGCTTTTGCATCTGTCCGCGGTTGTTTTTGAACTGTGAACTGCATGTTCGGAACGATGACGGCCGGCTGTTGCTGGATTGACTGGTTTGCCTTTTCGGTTCAGGAGTGCATTTTTCAGGAGACTCCTGGGAGTTCGTGCTTTGTGTGGCGTTTTCGGTGGGTCGCCCTGTAGAAAGAGACCGAGCCATATGGGATAAAACCCCGGTCAATGAAGTCTTTCTGATGACTTCCGTTTTCATCAACGATGAACTGTATTTTTCGTGGAGGACTTTTGTGTTGGCATTCTGGTGGCGGCATTATGCACAGTGTAACTGTGCGGGCTGTTGGCTTGCCGATACTCCTGTCTATTCCATTGTTCACATGGGGCAGTGAGGAGCATTTTGTGATATTCACTGGCACAGGAACGGAGCAATATGTGGACGACCCGTTGCCATGAAGTTGGAACCGCGACTAACTAACTAACTAACTAACTAACTAACTAACTATCTAGCTAACTAACTAACTAACTAACTAACTACCACTACTGTTACTACTACTACTATTACTACTGTACTGTACTGTACTGTACTGTAGTACTACTACTACTACTACTACTACTACTACTACTACTACTACTACTACTACTACTACTACTACTACTACTACTACTGCTGCTGCTGCTACTACTACAACTACTGCTGCTGCTGCTGCTACTACTACTACTACTGCTGCTGCTGCTGCTGCTACTACTACTACTACTACTACTACTACTACTACTACTACTACTACTACTACTACTACGACTACTACTACTACTACTACTACTGCTGCTGCTGCTGCTACTACTACCATTCATCACCATCATGTGGTTTTATTAATTTGCCAGGCTGTTCACTCCGGCCTTGTGAGCAGATCTGCGTCAACGTATTAGTTTCACTACTTGGCTACAAGTGTCAATGTCGGTCTGGTTACATAGTCAATCCCTGGGATATGCACAAGTGTTTACGTAAGTATTGATCAACGTTTGATTCTTCCCCCTGTCTCTGCCTGTAGCTTCATATCTTTTGTGTAAAGGCCGCCTCGGTTCTACAGTTTCTGACCACACATCGTACAATGAGATTCTGAAAACAGTACAAGAAATAAATGTGTACCAGCTTCTTCTTCTTTCGTTCGCTTGAAATACATCTATAACTGCAATGTTATCTCCTGTATGAATCTAACAGTCTTTTTTAGTTCACTTAGCGGTCCATAGAGTTTATCTTCCACTGTTGTCTCTCTAGGCCAGAAGGTATGCCTGGGTATGTTGTAGCTTGGGCTGTGCACTAGCAAATGTTCAGAGAGGTTAAGGCGGTCGGCAGACCACATCAAAAATCAAGTACCGAGTTATTTGTCTTCGCATATCCTATTTACATGATGTCGCTGTCAACACCAGCATTTTACCGCTGTTGTTGATGTCTTGGCAAGACAACGCTCAGTAGTTTGTCAATGCTTTTTGAGCGACTGGTTCACATACCCCCGTAAGTAACCAACGTGAAGCGATTCGCTACCAAATCTCGCGCAGCTGCGTTCCCCTACGTGGATATACGGGATTACGGAGAAAGTCGTAAATCCCTCCGCCAGGGAGTCCGGCAGGTACCGATTGGTTTATACAAATATGGGATAGGACCATAAACGCAATACACCTGAAGGCACGTAAATGAGATTTAGTTTTTACTTGTGCAGTCTCTCCCAAGTCATACACAGATTTAATATGTAGGTGGAATTCTGGTGATTTTCCGAGGTAAGTCGGTGATCCGGACTCCCTTCGGTCTTCTCCGTATCATGTCATACTTCTGGGAGAAGAGCATCCTTTCATCTTGGTTAATTGTGTTATTTTCCGTTCCTTTCACATGCGTTTTCATAGTTGGTTGGGTTTTAGCAGCTAAGGTTACAACAGCTAGGGGTAAAAATTTCAACGCCGACATTTATTAGTCACCGTTACAACACACATGATAGGATGGTGTGTTACTTCTCTTAAAGGTTCCGGTAACACGGGAGCGAAGGATATAGAGAAGCAGGACAACATCATGGTTATGGGATACTTCAATGCTAGACTAGGACGTAACAGAACGAGAATAAAAAAACGTTTTGGAGCATTAGGAGACCAACATAATGAAAGATAGGAGAATGGAAGTAGACTGACAGAGCTATGCAGTGAACACAACCTCTATATAACAGACACTTGTTATAAACACAAAGCCTCACAAGTATAAATGGAGCGATCTAGATACTAAAAGCCAAATTGTATTTATGTTAACAATAAATAACAGAAAGAGAAATATATAAGATATGCTCGCTCGCTTTGAACTCAAACGTAGTAGTCCATACACACTCTTTATAGAATTGGTGGACTGAATTTTGCGTGTGGATTAGCTTTCCTTATTAACAGTGTTTCTCGCCATCAGGCAAACCCACTCCGACTTCAGAGGTACTTGTAATTTACGTCCCCAAGTCAAGGACGACAGGTCAACATTTTAGTCCAGCTGTCCGGTGTAGGGGTTGAACCGCTTACCTTGGCATCAGCACACCAGATGTTTAAGAACATGCGTTTTTACCCATTCGACCATGCTGACCTGCTCACCAGATGTTTAAGATCACGCATTCTTATCCATTCGGCCATGCTGACCTGGTCAAATAGATAAGAGTATTCATTTTTAAACTTCCATTGAGGCAGCGTGTACAACCCATACACTGACCAGTTGGACTACAATATTGACTTCTCGTCATTGGCTTGGGGACACAAATTACAAGTACCTCTGAAGTCAGAATGTGTTCGCCTGATAGCGAGGGACACTGGTAATCAGGAAAGCTAATCCACACCCAAAATAATCAGTCCAGTACAATAATAGCAGTAGCATGTCTATGCACAATGTTTGAATTTAAAGTGAGCGAACCGGAAAAAAAAAAATGCAGCGGGCCTATTTAATACTAAATTTAAGAATCAACATGACTGCACTCAGGACATTCCCACACGTCTCTGTCCTCGTCGTCAACTGCCACAGAAGATTTTCCATACTGATTACTCCAGTAGTGAGCTTAAGAGTTAGAACTCGAGACTTCCAGGGATCCGTACCAATCAACCAAAATGTATGCAAACATTGTAACAATATAAACAAAGCCTTGTTACTGATTTTAAATGTAAATATATTTCAACAAGTTTTAAATATAAGAAATCCATACTACTCCAGCCAATCCACGTTTTGTTCAGGATGTATGCACAGGTGAGTAATCATCATTCTTGAGTCGAGATAAGTGCTTCATGATTCATGTTTCTCTTTCTCTGAACTCCCAAACAATGAAAACATTGTAATATACTTGGGATCTGCACCATGAATAAGTGCTATCCTTTCATCTTGCGGTCTGTTTTCCCACTCAGGATCCTTCTTGGCAGGATTGTTACATAAAAATGTATAGACACTATAGCCACTAAAGTTCCAAGCAATAAACAAATACGGTATATGCCCGAAAACGTTGGCCTCGTGTTATTTTCTTAG
The DNA here is from genome assembly GCA_963921405.1 of Cepaea hortensis. Taxonomy (NCBI): domain Eukaryota; kingdom Metazoa; phylum Mollusca; class Gastropoda; order Stylommatophora; family Helicidae; genus Cepaea; species Cepaea hortensis. The sequence continues at coordinate 92,383,552 of OY992883.1, read as the reverse complement.
GATCATCATATCGATATTTTTGCATGGTTATTATTTACAACACTAACACCATATGTACTATATACTGCAACTCAAAGCCGCTTTCAGGAACACCAGTTTATTTGCTGTATCCACATTCGCGATTGTTCTATCATGTGAAAGTTGAAGGGCACCAATATATAAGGTACAAGGGCAGTGACCAGCTTAAGTATAAACACAGCAAACATGTATAAACAAAGCAGTTATTGTGACAATAAGAACCAGCAGACGAAGAAAGTATAGACCTGGTGAATACATACCATGCGAAACAGTAAACTTAAAAAAAAAAAAACTCAAAGATGTGTCAGTGAGGAGAAATTATGAGAAAGAACTAACTGAAATCTGTGTAAAACTACCTGTAGAAAGAAAAACAGGGGAACACGAATGGGAAATGTTCAAATCAAGCATTCTAAATACTGCAAACATAGCATGTGGAACCACGAAAAAAAAATACAAAACACGAATAAAGAAAATAACAAGTTCGTCGAATGCAGACGTAAAGAAAGCTGTAAAAGACAAACAGGAAAAATATTAAAAATGGGTGAAAGAGCGAACAGAACCGTGATTACATAGAATATAGAATAACAAGAAAACATGCTAACAGAATAGTAAAAAGAGAAAAGCAAAAAGACTGGGTGGAATATGGAGTCACCCTAAATAAAAACTACAAGGAGGTAACTAGGAACTTCCACAAAAAGATAAAAAAGATAAGTGTAATGAGAATCAGAGGAGAACCCTTTGACCCAATTGAAATAATTAACATCGAAAAAAGGAGAACCAATAAGTGACCAATAACAAATCCTAAAACGATGGAGGCAGTACTTCGAACAACTTCTCAAAATTCCGTTAGATGACACAGGAATTCAAGAAACCGACATAATGCCATCGTAGAACTAGAATCAGACATACTGAAAAGAGAAAATGGAGAAGCCCTCAGATTAGCCCCATTGAACAAATCATCAGGACAAAATGAAATACCAAATAAACTAATTAAAGCAGCAAGAGAAGTCGGAACAGCATGGCTACATAGACTACATAACCGTGTTTGGGCAGAACAATAGACACTACAAAACTGGGGAGATTATTATTCAAATCTGGAAAAACAAAGGCAGTAAAAGAGACTGCACAAAATACAGAGGCATTTCCATTTTAAGTCATACTGGAAAATATATTTTGCAAAATTCTTGAAATAAGATTACCTAGCTTAGCGAAACACAACTTGAGTTTAGGAAAAGCAAAGGATGCGCATATGCCATCTTTTCTCTTAGACAACTTATAGAAAAATCAATAAAATTTAACGAAACACTCTACTTAGCCTTTGTTGACCAAGAAAAGGCATTTGATATAGTAGATAGGATGGGAACTCCTTACCCGATATGGAGTGAGTACACATCTATAAAAACCTATGTAGAAACTTATACAACAACAGTGAAAGCATTGTGAGAACACATAGAGGACATTCAGAACCCTTCACCATAAGATCAGGAGTACGATAAGATTGTGTCCTTTCCTCTCTCTCTCTCTCTCTCTCTCTCTCTCTCTCTCTCTCTCTCTCTCTCTCTATCTCTCTCTCTCTCTTATTCATAACCTATACAGACAGCATATGTAAAGAAATCAGCCAAACAGAGACCACAAGAACACCGCATGACGAACAGAATACAGAAGAAGGACCAACGACAGATTACACTATTAAAGGGCTCCTAAATACCAACCCCTGCATGAGGCATATCCTGGCGCTACCAACAATGACGGATAGGCATATGGTCCTTCAGGCCAAATGGTACCTGGGAGGTGCTGCAGATAGGGATCACCTGCTGCATGCAGCCATTGACATAGTCATGGGTCATAGACTAAGACGAGGCAGTCCTAATTTCGAGTTTAAAATCTACCCAAGTATTTCAGGATCCTCGCCGATGCAACGGAGTTCGTGCATTGAGCTGAGTTTCTCCAGACTCAGGTTTGAGTTAGGAGAAAAACGGAGCACTTATGGGTTAAACCCGTGTGCCGTGATGTTGAACCAACGACTAAACTAAACATAGGTCCTGGATGGCACAGGTAGAACTTTCTATACGTCAGGTGTGTGAGCTAGAGACCATCAATCGTGGAAGAGAGTGGGTTGAAGTTCCGGAAGACATGACGGACTGGCACATTGTAATTATAACACTGGGTCGTGAGTGCAGAGAATGGGCAGCGGGCCGCACTGAGTTTGAAGTGCAACAGCTGATCCAGAGTAACACACATCAAGGTGACAAAGCCATCTACACCGATGGGTCAGTCGTGAGATACAGACGTAGTGGCTGGGGCTTTATTGCAAAGGCTAATGGAGGAGTCTTGAAAAAGGAGAGTCTGGCATATGAGACTACGACCCGCAATATGAGAATGGAGGTAGAGGCAGTAACAGCGGTATTCCGTTGGCTAGAGGAGACTACTGCAACACACGTTGTATGCATTACGGATTCAAAGAGTATGCTTAGTAAGGTGGAGAAAAGAATGTTTAGCATAAAATGGCTCTCGTCGCTTCAGAGGTCACAGATTGTGAGAATTGTATGGATATTTTGTCCTGGCCATGCGGAGGTGCGGGGGAATGAACAGTCTGATAGGCTATCAGGGAATGCACCTCTTGGTGGCAGATTGCCTATGGACAAGGGGGAGGTGGTCGTGCGCTTGTGGGACCAGGTGGAGAAGGCGGAGGAACAGTTGAGAACCTATATGTGGAAAGAATGAGATTCAGGGGGGTCGGCAGGGGTTTTGGAAGAATCTCAAAACTGAGAGGGAAGAACAGGAGAACTTTTATTCAGATAGCGGTGGGAACGATTAGTAGTATAACTCTTCGCAGGCTGTTGAACGAGGGTACGAAGCACGTATGGGAATGTCATGAGTGCAGAGATGTCGGTTCTTAACTCAACTAAACTTAACACATAGCTCCTATTTGCTGACCACCAAGCACTAATAGCTAAATCAGAAACAGAATTACAATACCACATGAATTGGCTAAACAAAGTGAGTAAGGAACATAACATGAAAATTAGCACCAGTAAAATAAAGGTAATGACTATAACCAAAGAAGACAAAACAACAAAGATTCATCTAAAAGAACACCCCCTGAAACAAGTAAAGAGATTCAAATACTTAGTAAGTATAACATCATCAAATGGCAAATCAGAAGACGAGATCGAAAATATGTGCAATAAGGCAAACCAAACCGTTTGACAAATGGCTCCAATACACAAACACGTATCAGTAGTTACTAAGACAGCATTTTACAACACAATCTTCCTACCAACTCTATGCTACCAATGCCAAACCTGGACAATGACAGAAAAAGAGAACAGAAAAATTACAACAGAAATGATATTCCTGAGAAGAATACTCATTGCATCAAGAAGAGAGAAAATGAGGAATGAAGAAATCAGGAATAAAGTGGGGGTTATAGCAGTGCTAGATTTTATTAGAAGGCAGCAAGTCTAGTGGTGTGGCCATGTAACTAGGTTACCAATTAACAGTACACCACAAAAAGCAATGATGTACAGACCAAATGGAAGCAGAAGAAGAGGCCGACCACGTAAACGATGGATAGAGGCAATAGCAGAGTCCATGGGAATCTCGATACATGACACCCATAAACTGGCATTCTCCCATGTTTAAACATCACCTCGACACCGCAAGGTATAAGACGAACAAGATAAGATGCGATGATAGTGATGAAATCATAGGTATGATTGCACCATCAACCTCTAGTTACATTTTTATTGGTCATTACATTAGAAACAATTATGCAATAGCCCTTAACAGTTACGTCATATATATATATATATATATATATATATATATATATATATATATATATATATATATATATATATATATATATATATATATATATATATATATAAGTGACCGTACTTAAATAAACTAGTAGCATATATCTAGAAAACTAGAGCCAATAAACATTTTAAATGTCATATTCGTTTTCAGGACACCAACATTATTTAAGATAAGATATTTTTCATATCTAGTACATTTTGGTTGTTGACTAGTGTAATAAGAAGACAGCAGGGTCGGTAATATCAAAGAAACGGTTTATCTTCAAATAAAAAGCGGTACATTAATATTAATATGGAGCATCGTCATCATCTTCCACTTTTGCCGTGAAGCGTCGTGGGGAGAAATAATTGGCGCTCTAGCGCCTGATGAGTGACACTGGATAGTGTTATTCCGTGGATTGTTCAATGTATTTAATGTCGTCACTCCATTTTCTTCTCGGGAGTCCTCTTGCTCTCGTCGCAGGTGATCTTTGATGTAGGGCAAGTGATGGTAGTTGATGATGTTGCATTCTAACGAGATGGCCAAACCATTTGATCTTCTGTCTTTCAATAAATGTGGCACAAGGTGTTGATCCCACTGTCTGTCGGATAACAACATTTCTTACTTGGTCTCGGATTGTTAAGTTGGCAGCTCTCCTCGGGCATCTCATCTCACAGGTGTTGATTTTGCGAAAGTGTGATTTGAATAATGTCCAAGTTTGAGATTGGTAGCATAGGGTTGGTATGAATATGTTTTTATTATCTGTAGTTTTCCGGACATGGGTATATTTGGATGTTTCAGTATGGGTGATAGTTGATATGTTAGTGCACTTGCTCTTTGATATCTGATTTCGATTTCTCTGTCAAGTCTGCCATCGTCTGTGATCATACTTCCAAGATATTTGAATTCTCTAACTTGTTTCAGAGATGTGCCATTTATCTGTATATTTATTGTACCACAATATCTTCTAACTTGCATTACTTCGGGTTTGGCTATATATATATATATACTCATATTGTATTTGATGCATGTTGAACTCAGATTATTAATATGATTTTGCAGTCTGCCCTCGTCGCTATAACACAGGCATTGATCGTCTGCAAATACAAGTTTGTTTATTGCCTGTGGATATGTCGTTTCATCTGAGTTAAAAAGTTTCTGAATCTGTGCTGTCAAGGCTTGCTTTTTTTATATTTTATCCATGTAGATCTTAAATAGCAGAGGAAAGAGCACACATCCTTGTCTCACTCCATTTTTACTGTAAACATTTCTGATATACCGATATACCTTCTTGTGTTCTTACTGCACTTTCGCTCGAGTGGTACAGTGCTATGATGTTTTCTAGCAATTGGCAATGTATCTGTATCCCGTAGACTTCAATGATGGTCCATAAGTTGTATCTGTTTACTCTATCGAAAGCCTTTTCCTGATCTACAAACACAATATTCTGCTGGTCACTATATTCGATGGATTTTTCGCATATTTGTCTAAGTGTGGATAGTGCATCAGTGCAACTTTTACCTTTCCTGAAACCGAATGGTACATTGCTTAACTGTTGTTCAACTATGGGTCTAGCTCTTTGTTGCAATAGTTTTGCGTACATTTTCCCTATATGGCTCAGGAGTGATATTCCTTTGTATGTTTCACACTCTATCATATTGACTTTCGTTTTCCATATTGGTACTATTATTGCCTGTTGCCGATCATCTGGGTCTTTTCTTTCTTCCCATTCTATATTGAAAAATCTTGTTAGCCATTTAACTCCTGTATTCCCACAGGCCTGAATAGCTTCTGTGGTTATTCCATCTGGACACAGTGATTTGTTTTTAGGACTTTTCTGTATAACTGATTTGATTTCTGCAGGGATGAAGTTTGGTTCTTGTTGTCCATGGCTTTTAGGCACAAAAGTGAGGTTTTCTGTGTTATTATGTGTGGGGATATGTAGTTCTTGAAAGTATTCTGCCCACCTTGCTAGTCTTTGTTGTGGATTAAATAATGGTATACCTGTTCGGCTGGTTATGACGGTGGTTGGGTTGTAGCATGCATCTCTGTTTCTCATATTATTCACACGATTATGAAATTCTCTTGGGTAGTCTTTGCTATGGGTCACCATCCGTTCACCGTATATTCTCCAGGATTCATTTTTAGATGCTCTAATTGTTCGTTTGGCATTTCGTCGTCCTATTCTATAAGTAACATAGTCTTGATGAGATTTGGTTGTGACCCATTTTTTAATGCTTCCTTCTTTCTGAATGCGCTGTCTTTAACTTCGTTGTTCCACCAATCTGTTCTTAATCTGTTGTCCTGCCCTACTTTCTTTGTTCCACACTTATGTTCCAGTGTGTCGAGCATGGTAACCTTGAAAATTGTCCATTCCTTTTCTACGCTTGAGTAACTTCAGGGATGTCCTTATGTAGATTTTTTATTTCTAATTTGATTAATCTTTAACCGTATTTTCCTGAAGCCTCTTATAATTGATGGCATCTGTTATTACCTTTTTGTTTCTTATTTTCCTGTATGTTGAATTCTTTTTATTATAACTGGTTTGTGATCAGTATCAACGTCTGTAAGTTTGAGAGTCCTTGAATCCATTAGTAGTCTTCTGTTTGATTTCTTAAGGAAAATAAAGTCAATTTCTTCTTCTTCTGCGTTCATCCGGAGTTTTTTTTTTTTTTTTTTTTTTTGATTGCGTTGTGCCTGTTTACAGCAGAGCTGCGTTCTTGAGCCGTTAGGCCGACACACCCGACGTCTGCGGGCATTTGTTGACCGGGTTAACCTTCCCGGGGGTTTCTTAGGACGTTTGACTCTCACTGTTGTGGTGTTATCTCCCATCCCAGCTGGCCCATATAGAACAGCCAAAGGCATCCTGGTCAGCCCTCAAGGGAAGGCAGGGGCAGACCATGGGCATTCCCCGCCATCCAAGGAGGCTTCCATAATTGCAGAGCCAACACACAGCGCTCTGGTACTGGGCTCTCCCAAGGAATCGTCACGTCCTGCACATGGCTGCTTAGCCTCACTTCCGTATATTGGGCCTTCCGTTCACCATAGGCTGTTCTTCTGGAAGCCAGAAGAATGCAGTCTGCAGATGACATCCACATAGTAAGCTTTCGATTCGGACTTTCCAGGTAATGGATTTTCTATCCAAGCAATATTCCATTTCGTGCCACTTGGACACTTTTTCCACCTTTTATGAAGCCCACACAGTGAGCTTTTGGTTCGGACTTTCCACGTAATGGATTTTCTATCCAAGCAATATTCCATTTCATGCCTCTGGGAGGCTTGTGTAACCGACATACCTGTAGTATGAAGTGTAGCAGTCTAAATACTTCTTCATGCACCTTTAAATGTCAACCTGAATGTAGTTAAAGTAAGCTGCAGTCAACTTGAGCTTGTTGATATCTCCATAGAGCTTGTCCTCAAATGAAGCAGGTGTGGGCCAAAATATCTTTCTCTGTTCTGCATATATTGGGCACTCTTGCAGCAAATGTTTAGCTGTCATTTTACCAGTTCCACAATTACATTCATAAGTATCTCCTATCTTTAGTTTATTGAACAAGTGGTATTTCAGCCTGTTATGTCCTGTGCGGAGTCTGAAGATTGCTACTTGTTCTCTTCGGTCGAGTTTGTAATATGCATCATCCTTCTGGTGGCCTGGATGCTATGTTTCCCATTTGGCTCTATAGGTGCTTTTTATAAACCTCTTTGCCTCATTATAGGTTATGTCTATGTCAGGCTGTGGTAGTCGTCCGCCCTCTTTTTCTAGTCTGTCAGCCTCTTCATTTCCAGGTATACTGCAATGTGATGGGATCCACTGTATTACAACTTTTTTGGATTTCTGGCATAGACCATGGAGTGCTGCTCTTAGGTCAGCTAGTTCTGTGCTGTTTTTGCTCTTCAATATTGAGACAGCTGACTTTGCATCTGTGAAGATAGCTATTTGCTTCTCTTTATTTTCCTCCATCAAGAGTATTTCTGCTGCGGTTTTCAAAGCCTCCACCTCCGCTTTGAAGTTACTTGAAAATTGTCCAGTTGCCACTGACTGAGTTTTTTTCACTCCGTTTTTTAAATTTAGGAGAATTCCTCCTCCTCCATTTTCTATTGAATTTTTGGCTGATCCATCTGTATATGCATGGGTCCAATTGCTGCTTGGGTAATGTTCTTTTATGTAATTTAGGGTTATTTTTCTTCTTTCGGTTTCATTCTGAGTGTTCTTTTTCTCAATACCAGGAATGTTTTCTATCATCCCAGGCAGTTGCTGCTGTCTCCAAGCTGGGAAGTTGTGTGCATTGTAAATGGGCTTGACTGTTGATATGTTAAGTATGGGATCTGCCTTAATCTTTCGTTTTGCAGTTTCTACAAAGTTGCTACGCTTCAGTCTTCCCTTTCCAAAACCATTAAACCTGTTATACATAGGGTGGTCTGTCAATCTTCTAAATTTTTCTGCTTGTTGCTGGGCTCTGCTATCTCTTCTGTCCTGCATTGGTTGTAAACAAGTGATCTTTTCTAGTTCATTAATAGGCGTTGTCTTCAGGCTTCCAGTTATGATTCGCATTCCTTGGTTTTAGACACTAATTATATTGTTAAAGTTTGACTTAGCTGCTGTTGCCCAAGCTACAATGCCATATTCCAGTACTGGCCTCACCCGTCCAGTATATAACTTCTTGAGAACTTTTTCATCTGCTCCCCACGTATTACCAGCTAGCTTTTTCATGATTGCCATTCTCTGCCTCGCTCTTGTTCGATTGTTCTCAACCTGTGTCTTCCATGTCAGGCGACGATCAAAGGTGACTCCTAGATAGTTTGTATTTTCTTCATGGCGCAATATTTTTCCATTCAATACCAGCTTAGGTTGCTGAGTTTTATTTGAGAGGGAGAACACTGTGCATGTTGTTTTCTCCTCACTTATCTTCACTAGCCATGATTTTGACCAGTCCTCTAGCGCTAATAAGGCTTGCTGTATTCTGCTGTTAGCTGTACTAATATATTCTTCAGATGTCCATATGGCTAGGTCACCTGCAAAGGATGATGTGTGTACTCTGGCTGGAAAATTTTCCGTGATGTCATTTATATTAAAGTCAATTTGAGATGCTTGATCTATGCCATTCCATTTATGCAAGGTTTTGGTGTGGCAACGACGATGTTGGAAAAGACTATTTGCTATTATTAGTCCGTGTTCGGAGCACATATGGAGTAAGTGTCAACAATTGCTATTACATTCAGTCTCTGTGTCGCTGAATGTCCCCAATGCATTCTTCCCAGGATATTCTTATTGTGCATATTCATCCGTTGAAATCACCCATAACAATAAATTCATCTGTCTCACTGACATTGTTTAATGTGTCTGCTAGGTTATCAAAATATTAATCTTTATCTTCATTGCTGTAAGTGTCCTTACGTGGAGCGTATGTTTGTATAAATGTCGTTGTTTTACTGCTTTCTTTAATCTGTAATGGTATTATTTTTTTCTGATATAAATTTAATGTTCATAATGGCTTTCGCTTTTTCGGGATGTGAATAAAAATAAACCCACTCCATGTTTAGCCTTTGTTCGCTGATGGACACCGCTCCATAAAAGAACGTAACTTTCGTGTGTTCGTTTTGTGTTCTGCCCCTATTTCCCCGCATCTGCTAGTCCTAATATTTGAATTTTCGATATTTTCATAAACTCGACGAGAGTTGGCTCTTTATCTCCTAGACCAGTAAGATTCCAAGTTCCGAATATCTCCTGTCTGTTGTTCATTAACTGTTGTTGTTCGCTTGTTCGGTGTGTTTCCGGTGTGGGCGCTGATTGAGTTACGCTTCTCTTTCAATTTCCTCCATAATTCTTGAGTAATAGTACGTGAACAAATAAATTCCCTATTGGTTTGCTAGATCTGTTCTAGGTTCATCTTTATTTGAACACACTGATCTTAAGAAACACAAACGAAACACATAATTATTTCTCAAGGTCGCAGCGAACACTGTTTTCTCCGTCATCTTATTTACCTTTAATACGGAACAAATACACAAATTAACGTATTTAGGTACATAGACGATATTACAGCGCAGACTTATCAAATAAATACAGGTACAGAACAGGTCACTTCAAAATTGAGTTTTATATATTGAAGAATACAGTCTGCAGTAAGTCACCGGCGTCTGCAGTAAGTCACCGTCATCTGAAGTTAAGAGGGAAAAAAAATCCGAATTCTAACCAATTACATCACATGCCTAAAAATTCTACCAAGTAAATCAAAGAAGCAAACAATTCCTGGGAATTCACAGACATGTGATTTTTTTCAGAATTTTGCTAAATATATATTAGAATGCCGTAACTGTCAAAACTGTCACTGTCATTGACTGCCAATAAAGTATTTTTCAGTGTATGGCAGGGGGGTCTTTGAGCCTGAGGAATTAAGGCCACCTGGCTAGTGCAGTCACCGTGAACTGTGCAGTTTTCTTTTTGCCCCCCGACAGAAAAATACTCCCCACATTGCTGAGGTTTATAACCCGGATCTTCTGAAGGAGAATCCGGCATTCTATCCACTCGGCCAGCCGCTCCTCAATGCCGTAACGAGCAATCGAAATGCTTGGAAATAGGCTAAGACACTAAAACTAAGTATCACACACATCAGAAAGATCCATTCGACATTCCTTGAACACGTTATTGAGAAGAAAACAGATGTAACATTCAATCAATCAATCAATCATGTGCCATGTCGGAAAGCGTGGGCGGTCATGACTCGCCATTTCACTCGGTCACCAGAGTCGTGGATCAGCTCAGTGTTCCTGTCTCGTCCATGCCACGTGGCCAAGCCATCCAGGTATTTTCCTCTCGGTCTTCCTCTTGGTCTGTTCCCTTCGATCTTGCCAGTTGTCACTAAGTTCTCCAATCCATTTCTTCTCATAACATGTCCAAAAATGTTGACTGTCTTCGTCTAATTTCTCTAATCAATCTACGATTTTCATTTGTCTCCTGTAGTACTTGGTCATTGGTTTTTCTGTCTGTCAATGGTACTCTTTGTATTTTCCTCAGAAACCACATTTCTGTAGCCATCAAATGTTTTTCAGCTTGACTGCACATTGTCCAGTTTCACATCCATACAACAGAACAGGCTCTATGTACCCCCTCAACACACTTTTTTCTCGTTTCAATTGACATCTTTTTATTGGTCAGAATGTTTTTCATCTTGCTAAAGGCTACTTTCGCCATGGCGATTCTTGTTCTAATCTCTTCAAGGCATCTCCCATCAGATGTTATGACTGTTCCGAAATAATTGTATCGATTCACTTGTTGAGGAATATTCCCATTTACTTGTATATTATATTGTGGTACTTCCTAGTGACGAACATAACCTGTGTCTTCTTACAATTTAATTCTAACCCTAGTTGTTCACTGTGTGTAACAACCGCGTCTACTAATTGTGTAACATTACGCCGACTGAAAAGGTTTGGGAAAAACCGATAAAGGATGACACCGAGAAGCGATTCTTGATGGACTTTTATGAAGGCGTTATCAGTTATCAGTATAACAATTGATACATTGCATTGGAGGTGCGCAAGATGTGGAGAAGCGTGATCGTTAAAGTCAGTTAGCTAGACACTTGATGATGATGAGGATGATGATGATTATGATTATGATGATGATAATGAAGATGATGATGATGAGAAGGAAAAAGAATAAACACAATAATGGCATTTAATTCATTTTATTGCATTCTTACACATGCATAAACACTGCTTACATATACACTGTCATTATCTCCCCACACATGTATAAATACTGCTTATATTTGTATTGTCATTATCTCCCCACACATGTATAAATACTGCTTATATTTGTATTGTCATTATCTCCCCACACATGTATAAATACTGCTTATATTTGTATTGTCATTATCTCCCCACACATGTATACATACTGCTTATATTTGTATTGTCATTATCTCCCCACACATGTATAAATACTGCTTATATTTGTATTGTCATTATCTCCCCACACATGTATAAATACTGCTTATATTTGTATTGTGTCTGGAGTAGAACAGCAAGAAAGGGCAAGACACGGTGTGGGAATAGTCATCGAACCACAGCTAGCAAGAGCAATACTAGAAATAAAATATATATCAGAAAGAATCATAACAGTGAGAATAAAAGAACAAACAATCACAACATATGTACAGATATACGCACCATGTAATGCAAACAATAATGAGCAAGAATGTGAGGACTTCTACGAAGACATACATGATGTGCTAAATAAAATAGATAAGCAGGACAACATCATAGTTATGGGAGACTTCAATGCAAGACTAGGACATAACAGAGGGGGCATAGAAAAACACCTGGGAGCATTTGGAGATCAGCAAAATGAAAGGAATGATAACGGAAGTAGACTGATAGAGCTTTGCAGCCAACACGATCTCTATATAACAAACACATTCTATAAACATAAAGATTCGCAAGTATACACCTGGTATAAATGGAACAATCTAGATACTAAAAGCCAAATTGATTTTATATTAACAAGAAATAACAGAAAGAGAAATATATTAGATGCAAGAGCAGTGCCCAATTTCAGTATAAACACAGATCATAAAGCAGTCGTTGCCACAATAAGAACCATTAGAAGAAGAAAACAAAAAGCAGGAAAATACATGCCATGCGAATCAGTAAACTTAAAAAACCTTAAAGACGAGGCAGTAAGGGAAAATTATGAGAAAGAACTAACTGAACTCTTTGTAAAATTACCTACGGAAAGAAAAACAGTGGAAGAAGAATGGGAGACGTTCAAATCAAGCGTTTAAATACTGCAAAAATAACATGCGGAACCACGAAAAAATGCAAAACACGGATAAAGAAAATAACAAGTTGGTGGAACGCAGAAGTAAAGAAAGCGGTAAAAGAAAAAAAAAAAGGAAAAATATAAAAAGTGGTTGAAGAGCAAACAGGAATGTGATCTCATAGAATACAGAATATCGAGAAGACATGTGAGTAGAATAGTAAAGAGGGAAAAACAGAAAGACTGGGAAGAGTATGGAGAAACCCTAAATAAAAACTACAAGGAGGCAACCAGAAACTTCTACAAAAAGATAAGTGCAATGCGAACCAGAGGAGTACCCTTTGACCCAACTGAAATAATTAACAGCGAAAATGGAGAACCAATAAGTGAACAAAAACACATCCTAATAAGATGGAAGCAGTATTTCGAACAACTTCTCAACATCCCATCAGATGTCACAGGAATTCAAGAGACCTACACAGATGTCACCGAGGAACTAGAACCAGACATACTAAAAGAAGAAATTATAGAAGCCATCAGATTAGCCCCATTGAACAAATCACCAGGACAGGATGAAATACCAAATGAACTAATTAAAGCAGCAAGGGAAGTAGGAACAGCTTGGCTACATAGACTATTCAACCATGTTTGGGTAGAACAACAGACACCACGAGACTGGGGAAACGCCATAATTATCCCAATTTGGAAAAACAAAGGCAGCAAAAGAGATTGCACACAATACAGAGGCATTTCACTGTTGAGTCATACTGGGAAAATATTTTGCAAAATTCTTGAAAAAAGATTACGAACTACTTTAGAACCCCAGCTAAGCGAAACGCAGCTTGGATTTAGGAAAAACAAAGGATGCACAGACGCCATTTTTGCTCTTAGACAACTTATAGAAAAATCAATTGAATTCAATGAAACACTCTACTTAGCCTTTGTTGACCAAGAAAAGGCATTTGATAGGGTAGATAGAAACAAGCTGTGGGAAATCCTTAAACAATATGGAGTGAGCACACATCTAACAAACCTATGTAGAAGTTTATACGACAACAGTGAATGCATAGTGAGAGCAACTGGAGGACACTCAGAACCCTTCACCATAAGATCTGGAGTACGACAAGGTTGTGTCCTGTCCCCTCTCTTGTTCATAACATATATAGACAACATATGTAAAGAAACCAGCCAAGCAGAGACAGCAAGAATACCGCATGACGAGAACACAGAAGAAGAACCATCTGCAAATCTAACCATTAGAGAACTCCTGTTTGCGGACGACCAAGCACTAATAGCAAAATCAGAAGCTGAATTACAAGACCACATGAATAGTCTAAACGAAATGTGTAGGGAACATAACATGAAAATTAGCACAAGCAAAACAGAGGTAATGACTATAACTAAAGAAGAACAAACAGCAACAATTCACCTAAACGAACATCCCTTGAAACAAGTAAAGAGCTTCAAGTACCTAGGAAGTATAATATCATCAAATGGCAGATCAGAAGACGAGATCGAAAATAGGTGCAATAAGGCAAATCAACTCATTGGACAAATGGCACCAATACTAAAGAACAAACATGTATCAATAACTACTAAGAAAGCACTTTACAACACAATCTTCCTACCAACTCTGTGCTACCAATGCCAAACCTGGACAATGACAGAAAAAGAGAAAAGAAAAATCACAACAACAGAAATGAGGTTCCTGAGAAGAATACTCAACGTATCAAGAAGAGATAAGATCAGAAATGAAGAAATCAGAACTAAAGTGGGGGTTAAAGCTGCTCTAGATTTTATTAGAAAGCAGCAAGTCAAATGGTTTGGCCATGCAAGTAGGCTACCAGTCAACAGCATGCCACAACAGGCAATGACGTACAGACCAGATGGAAACAGAGGAAGAGGCCGACCACGTAAACGCTGGACGGAGGGAATAACAGAATCCATGGGAATGTCGATATACGAAGCCCATAACCGGGCACTCTCACGAAGTTTATACTTCACCTCGACACCGCAAGGTACAAGAGGAACATGATGAGATGAGATGAGATGAGATTTGTATTGTCATTATCTCCCCACACATGTATAAATACTGCTTATATTTACATTGTCATTATCTCCCCAAATATGCATAAATACTGCTTAAATTTGTATTGTCATTATCTCCCCACACATGTATAAATAATTATAACACTTACAGATTTGGAGCCTTCCACACATGCATGCACATGTTTACATGCTGAATGCTGCCCACAAATAAGTCAATATTGCTAACATTAACACCGTAACTGTGTTCCCACAAATGTTTAAATAATGCTAACATTTACACCGTCACTGTGTCCCCATCCATCCATCATGTGCCATGCCGGTAAGCGTGGGCGTTCATGTTCTGCCATCTCACTCGATCACCAGTGTCGTGGATCAGCTCCGTGTTCCTGCCTTGACCATGCCATGTGGCCAATCCATCCAGGTATTTACTTCTCGATCTTCCCCTTGGTCTCTTCCCTTCGATCTTGCCAGTTGTCACCAAGTTCTCCAAGTCACTTCTTCTCATAACATGCCCAAAACATTTTGACTGTCTACGTCTAATGACTCTAATCAGTTTACGATCTTCATTTGTCTCTTGAAGGACTTGCTCATTGGTTTTTCTGTCCGCCCATGGTATTCTTTGCATTTTCCTGACATTTCCACAGCCATCAGCTGTTTTTCAACTTCACTGCTTATTGTTCATGCTTCACATCCATACAAAAGTACAGATTCTATGTAGCACCTCAACACTCTTTTTCTCGTTTCAATTGATATCTTTTTATTGGTCAGTATGTTTTTCATCTTGCAAAAGGCTACCTTCGCAATGGCAATTCTTGTTCTAATCTCTTCAAGGCATCTCCCATCAGATGTTATGACTGTGCCGAGACAACAGTATCGATTCACTTGTTTAAGAATATGCCCATCTTCTCGTATATCACATTGTGGTATTTCCTTCTTCCCAGTGACGACCATAATATGTGTCTTCTTACTATTCAATTCTAACCCTAGTTGTTCACTGTATGCAACAACCGTATCTACTAAATTTTGTAGGCCCTGTTCATTGTCTGCAATCAAGACTGTATCATCTGCATATCTAATGTTACTGATGTATCTTCCCTTAAATGTTGATTCCTTCCATATCTACTATATTTCTGAATATATTTTCACTGTACAGGGAAAAAAGATCTGGAAACATTACACATCCCTGTCTCACACCTCTTTTAATAGGCTGATATTGACCTACATCGTTATAAATTCTGATGGCAGCTTGTTGTTTCCAATATATGTTTTTTACAAGTCTAAGATCTTTTCCATCAATTTGTAGATCTTCAAGCAACCTTACCATGTTGACATGTCTCACTTTATCGAAAGCCTTTGTGTAGTCAATAAAGCCAAGATATAGATCTTTGTTTACTTCTATAGAACGTTCAATTACTGTTCTCAGTATATACACAGCATTTACTGTGCTCTTGCCTTCTACAAACCCACATTGTTCTTCTCCTATTTCGGGTTGTATTTTCTTCCTAACGCTTTGCATGATAATTCTCAGCAGAATCTGTGTCCCCACACATGCGTAAATAATGCCACTATTTAATTTTTCTTTACTCCCCCTCTCCCCCTCTTCCCCCACCCACAATTAAAATGTCCTATGCAGAACATTGCAATCAACCACCGGTAGATTTTCAAGCCTATTGTACGTTCTGAAATGTGACATCCTTTTCAGAACGACAAGTCAACGTTAAAGTCAAAATTAATGCCGGTGTTGAGGATGAACCGCTTTTGTCGCCATCAGTGTACAGGACGTTTAAGAGCGAGTACTCTTATCCTTTCTACCATGCCGATGTCTGATAGCTGTACCCTACATATATAAATAACTCTATCGCTTAACTGTAATTGCTTCCCAACACATAATGCTATCATTGACGTTTTTATGTTTCTACACACATATATAAATACTGTAACCGTTTAATTTGTCATCGTTGCCATATCATCATACAGCAAGTCATTTGCAGAATATGATTCTCATCAAGATATCCACTCACTTGTTTAAATAATGTTTGATTTTCTTTTGTCGTTGTCTGCCTACATGACATGCATTATTCTACACATTATTTAGTTCTGTTTCCGACACAAGAATCTTGACATTATCTGACATTTATCTACAGTTTTTAAACCAGCCTGTGGCAGAGGTTTCCAGAATTCCGTCATCTCTCCATACAACTGTGTCGGTAAGTGTTCCTAAAAAAAATTGCATGTCCTTTTCAGGACTTTACAAACATAAAACCAATACTCTATTGACTGTTTGCAATTTACTAAGCAATTTTATATTCAGAAGTTTGCCATTGCTTTCTGAAGGATATGTCAACATTTAAATCCAACTGACAGGTTTATGGAATGAACACTAATAATATAAATTCATTTTACTAGGCTGTGCCTGATCTATAAGTGTAATCAGGCATTGGTAAAGTCCACTTTCCTTAGAAATTGTGGACATACATATTACACGTTTTTCCGTGAGTTAAAAGTTAGTTGCATATCCATTAGGGATATAGCAGTCAACCCCAGCATATTTTGACTGTTCGTGATTCCTGGGCAAGTTTACGTTGAGTAGTTTGCCATTGCTTTCTGAAAGACCGGCATTCATACCATTTCATAAAAACATAACGCAGCTGTGTTTCGAACAGCGTCCGTAAAGTCCTTCGACATGGAGTTGGCGATAATGTTCTAGTTTCATTAGCCTCTTTGAAGCAGCGGTTGTTAGTCGGAAATGGCAGCAAGAAACTTCCATGTTGATATGGAAGGCTAGGGGAAACACCACATTATCTTCCTAAGATTTCATGACAAAACACATTTCTTACCTAGGAAAATTAATAACAGATTATGCACGTGTCACCAGAAATAAGAAATCCTATAGGAATGACGAAAGACGTTCAACAATATGAAACAGTTTCTCAAATATCTTTGCATTTGCGAAGCTGATGTTGATAAGGAACTGTACTAATATTGTCATAAGCACGGTCGGACGAGGATTTTACGTTTGGACTCGTCTCCTGCTAAGTGAGGGCTAGATCGGCAACCTATTCCTCCGTGCATTCAGGCCTACAAAATGTGATTGTCCTAGCTTATCACAGACCCATAGTAGAAAACACTTTCGGAACATTTTTTTCACACATCTATACAGACAAGTAACGAATTAATAATACGTAATTGTGATCAATCGTAATACGTACTCTATATTATTGTATACTGCATAAACATGGACAATGAATAACTAACGTGGCGACACAACTGAAGTCTTCGACTTGTGGGTATGTAGACTTCGACTTGTGGGTATGTAGACGAATATGAACAATATGACGGGAGAAGGAAACAAAGTGCAAAGAAGTATTACAAAACCTGGAACTGAAGAAACCATTGCTGAATGAGATTACAGATTGGACAATTAAAATATTCAGACCATATAAAAGACACAGCTACGTATCTAAGAATGTTATCATCATCATGTTCATGTGCCATGCCGACAGGCGTGGTTGATCATAGTGCGCCATCTCACACGTTCACCAGAGTCTTGGATTAGCTTCGTGTTTTTGTCTTGATTATACTGTGTGACCAGGCCATCAATGCAATTATCTCGCTGTCTTCTCCTTGCTTTCCTTAGATCAATCTTGCCGATTGTCAAAACAGCTTTCTAATGTATGTCTCCTTATAATGTGCACAACAAATATCAACTCTTTACGTCAAAATTCTCGAATTATTGTACAGTTTTTATGTGTGTGTGTGTGTGTGTGTGTGTGCGTGCGTGAGTGTATGTGTGTGTGCGTGCGAAAAAAAAAAAAACACACACACACACTCACGCGTGCGTGAGTGTGTGTGTGTGTGTGTGTGTGTGTGTGTGTGTGTGTGTGTGTGTGTGTGTGTGTGTGTGTGTGTGTGTGTGTGTGTGTGTGTGTGTGTGTGTGTGTGTGTGTGTGTGTGTGTGTGTGTGTGTGTGTGTGTGTGTGTGTGTGTGTGTGTGTGTGTGTGTGTGTGTGTGTGTGTGTGTGTGTGTGTGTGTGTGTGTGTGTGTGTGTGTGTGTGTGTGTGTGTGTGTGTGTGTGTGTGTGTGTGTGTGTGTGTGTGTGTGTGTGTGTGTGTGTGTGTGTGTGTGTGTGTGTGTGTGTGTGTGTGTGTGTGTGTGTGTGTGTGTGTGTGTGTGTGTGTGTGTGTGTGTGTGTGTGTGTTTAGGACTTAGTCATTGGTTTTCTAGAGGGAAAAGTGAATGAAAAGACACTTTTATAAGTAGTTGAGCCATAGCAAGAGAGGAACTGTGAGAAACTTAGATGAATGTATCATAACGACGCAGAGCTAAGAGTGTCGAGAACAAATTATCACCCACGTTCATTGCGGAGATTACTCTTGATTTATATCTAATAATCAATATGAAAATTAATATACTAATTCTAACTAAATTTTAAAGAGCATTTTCCTTAGGGCGCCAAACAGGACAGAGATTTTGCGACATAACATTTGTGGAGGGAATTCTATTTTCAGATGTCGATGAATGCAACTTAGGAAATTCTCCCTGCGACCAAAATTGTCGAAACAGTCAAGGGAGCTACGAGTGTTCTTGCAGATCTGGTTTTGTGGTCAGCATCAGTGATCCTACTAAATGTGAACGTATGTATGCTTTACATAACCGTGGTATCTCACTGCCTGTGAAAGATTATACTAAGTGGCCTCAGCAAAAGAAGGTGTTATATGTAGACACACTGGCTGACTGGCACCTTGCCATCTTGACAGACGATAGCTTGTAAAACTGAGTTATACCTCTCCATAACACAAAGCCTGAGTTGAATTTAGAGACCGTGTGTTGCCCATGAAGCATGGTCCCCCTCTTGGCCTGTCTAGTTTACTCCAGAGGAGTAACACCAAAACGTCTGGCACAAGGCGGGCTGCAGAAGCTGCCTTATCTGCAAAGCAATACTCTAACTGTCCGCCTGTCGCAGCTTGCATACAAGACCAGTTGCCGACCACGGCTTGGGGCCTGGTCTGCCCTGCCATGACATTTAGTCTTTAGGTTGCATTTTCTCGCACTGGGGTAAGGCGTGTACCCTCCTAAATGCACTCCTCCGCCTAAAGCCGTTTACACAATGTGTATATTACGATTCCCCCTTTTCGTGTGTCTGTATAATGTTCCTGGCATTGAAGTACCAGTCGTCATAAGGATCAAGCATTAACAGTTTTGACATCTAAAGATTTGGTGTGTGAAATTTGCTCGGAAGTACTATCAATGTATTTGATAAATGAAGGCATGCAACATTTGCGAGAATTCCTTCATCTGCCAGATGAGATTGTTCCTGCTACATCGGAACCATTCTCACCTATGGTCATTGCGACCAATTTCATAATTTATTCATCAATCCAGGAGCCGTAATTTCTTGCATAATTTGTTTCTCTTTATAAAGTTAACCACATCACATTCTTAACTCTTTCCGCCCAATATTTCTTTCTTTAAAGTAACAGGTTTGCAACGAAACCGAAGCGGGTTTCTGACGGGTCAACGCACTCCCAACTTTATGCTCCTCTGATGTGGCTTTATTACATTTCCGTGCGTGTGTGTGGAGCCTTATTGATCTACGATGAGGTAAAACCTTTTCTCTCGAGAATACTGTATAGTGGGATTAGTGTTCCTCACTAATTGCTGAGAGGGGGATGAGTGATCACGAGGTATGGTGACCACCTCGAGTGCTGGAGGTCACGGTTTCAAGCCCCGGTGAGGGCCGGGATTTTTTCACGTGGAACAAAATTTCCCCTGGTCTCTGGGTAGTGAGATCGGACGCCCGTGTGTATTGTTGCGCACGTAAAAAAAAATCCCTTGGCAGTTGGAAATCGAAAAGGAGTAGCCTAACGGCCGAACAAAATTTCGAGTTAGAAATCTACCCAAACTATTTCAGGATTCTCGCCGGTGCTACGGATTTCGTGCACTTAGCTGAGATTCTCCGGACTCAGGCTTGGGTTAAGAGTAGAACGGAGCACCTATGGGTTACACCCCTCGTGCAGTGATGTTGATCCATCGACTAAACTAGATTAAACTAATCTAGTTCCTGAGAAACCGAGATACACTGTCCAAATGTACGTAGTTACATCTGTAGTTAAAATCCTTACAGTTTACAGGAATTCGAAAATCGCGAGTTCCCTTCACTTCGTTTCTGAAGTCTCTCGGAGATATTTGGCGTGTTCCGTATTTTAGTATTCTGACTTCCGGGCACGACCTGAAGGAGCCATTCGATAGCCTGTCACTGAGCGAAGAGGTCGCGTCCAGCTGTATTAAAGACATCGTCTGGGAAACCGGTGGATGATCTACAGACACAGTCAGTTGACGATATCCTTTCACATTCTGTTAGCTGCCTATTTCCTAAATGAAAGGTAAGATACCATATACAATTTTGTCGATTAGATCAACATTGTGGGTGTGTTTCAGTAACAAAAAGGGCCGAGTCTCTTGGCCATTGTGTTGACTTAGATTCAAGAAACGGACCACGTCTAGCCGAGAGGTCAAATTAACATAGCAAACCAAATGTGTGTTTATTCTGGTTGATTCGAGTTTAGGAATTAGTTTGAAGCAGGTATCGCCGAAAAAGCAACTTAATGAATGACTTCTCCCAAATAGTAATTCCTTATAGGGCTATCATTCGACTACCCTCATGGAGATGTTTGGAACCAGTTCTTTTCTATCATTAATGTGGCGCGACAGAGTTTCACGCCGATGAGCAACCAATCTCCTGTCCATTGATGATATTAGGGTGACGAACGTTGAAGTTAGTATCAACACCCAGGCCTTTTATTATCTAACTGGGTGTGCTCAGCTATGTTATCAATATACTCACACATACTAGGGCTACATAACGTAAGGCGATTATAAGATATCGGGAGACACCCACACACGCAATATTTGCTTCTATTTTCAGTGTTTTCTGACACAATACCTCCTTTGCTAACAAAGGAATAAGCTTGTCCGTGTTTTCTAACTTTCCACACAGCCTTTACTATCCTCGGAACCAGATAGTTCATGGTGTCTGACTCTACACATCCTTTACTGACAAAAGAATCCAACCACCTGTGCCTATTGTCCATGCACACCCCTGGCCTTTCTAAGTAGACGAGGACGATGGGTGCCGAGCGACATACACAAGAACACCAAACCCCTTTTTCGGCTCTTTTTCTTTATTAAGTATTACAGTGAAAGATTACCAGAGCAGCCTATGCACCTTAAAACAACACATGAGGTGGCAGAGAATGCTTGCCCGTGGTATTCCGATGTACTTACTTACTCAATCCGATGAGACAAGTATATGGCTTGATGATGTCTATCCTCTCCTCAACAACTGATTATCTCTACAGGAGGTATGGAATTCTACCATCCTCCTGACTTAAACCTGTCACAATATAGACTAGGTCTGAGGACTGAGGCTGAATGCCAAGCGACTTGAGTTAGGATTACTGACATCCATATCATAGCCTTCTATAAGAGATGTGTCCTGGTCGCCAGACCTTGGATATTAGTCTGCGCCTCGTGGAATTGACAGCAGCAAAGAGAGATTCGGTAGGCCCAATTTAGTGAGATGTACTATAAAAGGTTATGTGGATTAGACCACCGGGTCTGTTCTTGATTACAGGACTCCTTTTAATTGTTGAAGTACCAGAGAGGAGACTACCAACTCCAGTCTGCCAAGGGATCGAGACTGGGCTAGCAAGATTCGTTCCCCAGAAGAAGCATATGCTACCTGAAACAAAGGTCCAGAGTCTGGGAAACAGTCCAAGTGTCAGACCCGAGACGGTACCTTCAGGACTCATGTCCAGAGGGTCCAAGAGAAATTATACAAGATGAGGTGATTTCTTTTCTAACACCGGACGCGGTACATCTAACAATTACTGCGGAATCTTCTCCTTTTGGAGAATGCATCAGCTCTAGGGAACAATCTCATTCTGACATTTATACCATTTTGGTTGTTTCTTTTTGTTAGAAACTGAGTCTCCATTAAATATTTGTAGTTCTCTTGTTTATAAAGGGTGTTGTGTTCGTTGTCACTTCGGTGTCTTTTAATACTTAAGGGGTTTTAGCGTCCGGGACCCAGTACTGGGGGAAACTCTTAACGAGGGAAAGAAGGCCAAATTACGGAACATCCAAACCTAACAGTCGACTATTGTCACAAGCTATAAAGTTGGGGATCGTTCGGGAAAGAATTATATATGTATGTAGTCCTGTTTAGATGGTATTGGTCTATTATAGTAGTCTACCCTATCCGGAACTAGTCTAATTCTTCTGTCTATGCCATGCATTGTCAAGGAAACAGCAACAGACAACCACTGTCTACATACATAGACGAACACACAACATCAACCCGTGTATACATTGTCCTTTGTTTGTAATTAATAAATTGTTTGAATTGTGTAGGTAATTAACATATTTTCCAGAAATAACTGCAGTGATGACGGGAAAACATCCCACTATCTCTGAAATTCAAGAGATGGGAAAGGAGATTGGTTTAATTGTCGAGGAGTTAAAGAGATATTTCATGGATATCGACCGAGACTATCGATAGGAGGAACGAGAGAGACGGAATACGGAACTCGAGCATGAGTCTAAGAAGCTAAAGCAAGAGGCCAGGAGAGCATAACTAGAGAAAAAGTCTAAGAACCTGGAGCAAGAGGCCAGGAAGGTGGATTTTGTTAGTGAACAGGGGACTAACAGGCTCGAGCACGAGTTCCGAATAAAAGAGCTAGAACTGAAAGCTCATCCAATAAATGAAGGTGCCATTTCCACCGGACAGTCTTAAACTTCTCGTCAACCCATATATGTTGGTAACCTATAAGCCCATGACGTTCCCATTAATGCCATTTTTAGAGCCGGGAAAGGATTGAAGTATTTATTCACAAATATTAGGCTATGGCAATTGTGATGAAACCTTAAGCTGTCCCAGGGACTTAGAGCCATATTTGGTCTACTCTAGAGGGCAAAAGAATAACTTTGAGATCTTGAAGAAAGCCCTGTTCAACCGATTCGAGAAGACGGCGCAGAAGTAACGGATCAAGTTCAGATCTGCAGAAAAGAGACATTTGAGATGTACTCAGCATATGCAGTACGTCTCAAGTCCTGAAATGGATGCCTCTGGTAGGGTTCAGAAAGACTATGACAGTCTTGATTAGATGATCGTTGCTTACCAAATAAAGTCCCAAATGGCTATGCCACTCAAATTTTTGCCGATAGAATATGGAGCGGAACGAAAGGAAGCCATTGTTACCTAGGCTGAATGGTATCTTCTAGCCCACGGGGACTCCATTGTCGTATCTGAGAAATTTCTCAATCCCACTGAAAAAATACATTCCAAGCAGCAAGATAGGAACAAACCAATCCAAAAGAGGGTCTCTTGAACCGTACTCCCCCCGGGAGATACATCCGGTCAACAAATGCCCGCAGAAGTCGGATGTGTCGGCCTAACGGCGCAAGAACGCAGCTCTGCTGTAAACAGGCACAACGCAGTCACATCCGAGAAAAAAAAATCCGGATGAACGCAGAAGAAGAAGAAGAAGAAGAAGAAGAAGAAGAAGAAGAAGAAGAAGAAGAAGAAGAAGAAGAAGAAGAAGAAGAAGAAGAAGAAGAAGAAGAAGAAGAAGAAGAACCGTACTCTGGAGAATTCACCGGAGACTCCTAGTTAGCAACCCCCTGATAAACCCGGGTGGACGAGAAAGTTTTGCAGATACTGCAAAACTAATACTCAGCAGACTATGGATTGTAAGATGAAGCCAACGGAACCGAAGTATGCAGTTTGAATAGCTGAACCTTCTGGAAATCCTCAGGGAGCGAAGTCTCCCGAGGATAATCTACCTGCTGTGGTGGAGATCATTGAGGTCAATCGACATCAGATGGAGTGTCTATATGACACCGAGCTAGCTGCATTATGAGGGTGTCATAGCTGCACACCTGGTCAGTCCAGAGCAGCTCATGTGAGAGAATATTTAAATACAAATGGCTATGAAAAGTTCCGTGGTTATTTCATTATCCATTGCCAGGGTGGACATTAAATGCAAATATGTCAACAGAATTATCACGGCTGCGATTTTAAGCGACCCAATTGTTCCCATGAACATGGGATTCCGATACGTGTTCCTTGTATGCTGATAGGTGTTCCTTGGGGAACCACACAAGCCAGTGATTGTAAACATCATGCAAACTTGACCTCAGGAAGGGTCAGATCAGCAACTGGCTACTATTTCCAATCATCTACACAGTGAAATAAGAGAGGCTCAAAGAAAAAAGCTAAATTGCAGACTTGTTTTACTAAGTTGCCGTAAAGTAGTGATCCTCCTAAGAGGAGACACTTTCATATGAAGCATAGATTGTTGCATCGAAGAAATGGTTCTGAATGGCACAAGCATGGTCAACTCGTAGTTCCCAAGGCCTACGGACAATAGATCAGCCATATGGGACACATGATATCCTTCAGTGGACATATATGGGTGTTGGGGCAACACTCCAGATAATCTCTTGCCATTACCACTGGCAAGGAATCACTGGAGATGTGTGAAGGTACTTAAGGTCCTGCCATGAGTGTCAGTGAGTGGCACCTAACCATTGGACTGCTCCCGTGACATTGGAAGAGATGCCGTTTATGAATTATCTTTTGAAAGGGTCACCATTGGTATAGCTGGATCTCTTCCATGAAATATGAAGGTCTGCTATATTTTAACACTGGCGGACAAGTGTTCAATGTGAGGTAAAGTTATACTGTTATCGACCATCGATTCAAAGAATGTGGCCGACGCACTAATCGAGGCCTTCATCAGATTGTAGTGTCTAGTTGGTCATGCGTCGAAGTACACTTGTTCCTGCAGCGAAGCACTGTCGTCATTTAGAGGTAACAGGTTCGAATCCTGGTAGGTAACTATAGCTTTTAAATTTTACGTTGTCTATTACGTCCTCTAATCTCTACTTCCTTCTTCTCCATCTATTAGCACCAAGCAATACTATGTGTGTTTATTTGTGGACTGTCTTGGTGGACTCAAGTGGTTCCCCAATTGATTTGCTAATGAAACTAGAATATTATATGCAACAATAAGAAAGAAACAGCTTTCTTCGGTCATGTCATGAGAAGAAAGGTATTAGAGAACATCGTGACAGCTGGAAAGATCGAGGGGATGAGAGGAAGAGGCAGACCAAGAGAAAAGATGCTAGATGGATTGCGACGGTAGCATGGAGGGATATCATCCGCAGAGTTGATCCAGATCACGAAAGACCGAGATCTGTGGAGAGCCATGAACGCCTATACCAGTTGGCAGGGCACTTGATGATGATAATGATGATAATAATGTAAGAAGACATAACTTGGTGACAACTGACAAGATATAGGGGAAAAGAACAAGAGGATGGCAGAGAAGAAAATGTATGGGTGGCTTGGCCACGTAGCATGGTCGAGATAAGAACACTGAGCTGAACCTGGACTATGGTGATCGAGTAAAATGGCGAGACATGATCTCTCACGCTTACCGGCATGGCACATGATGATGATAATACTGACATTATGAGAAAAATAATGGCATATCATGCTGGTATTGAGATGGTTATATTAAATTGAATAGATTAAAGTAACAGTTAAATGAAAATTTCATATACAGCATACATATTTCTTTTAGAATTAAGTAAAGATAAATTATATGATTAAGTGAATGAGTATATTTAGTTAGCTAGATATCAAGTTGAATTTATTCTAGTAAATTTGTCCAATATTATAAACATATACTTCACACTAAACACCGGCTTTTTATAAGTTTATGTCTTTTCAGAATTTCAAGTGTTGTTGCCGAAAAACAGACAGTGTAATCATAGTTAGTTAGAATTAAAATTAAATTAGTATAATAGTTTGCAAATAAATGTTTAAATATATGTGTTGAATTAATAATAGTAAAAATATCTTAGATTTGTCAAATCTCACTCATTTTTCTTGAGACGAAGGTGAGTGTCATCAGCTGAAATGTGAACTCCTGATCATATTGAAGCATGTACACAGCCTTACGGCGAGAAGCACACTTTGACGGTGGCCAGGAGAGAAGTGT
The DNA here is from genome assembly GCA_963921405.1 of Cepaea hortensis. NCBI lineage: Eukaryota > Metazoa > Mollusca > Gastropoda > Stylommatophora > Helicidae > Cepaea > Cepaea hortensis. Next base: position 92,356,851 of record OY992883.1, on the reverse strand, counting down.
CTCTTCTAAAACGGTCACTTGGAGGATGACCGTGGTCGAAGTTAAACCGGATCAGACGTGTAGTAGGCAATGGCATTATTTAAGTTGCCGCGTTTTATGTGAAAGTTTTAATCGCAATTGGTGATATGTATGTTACTATGATTGAAAATTGTGATTGTAATCCATGATTATGTCAAAGTTGTGCAAATATGTAAAGGCGAATTAGATCATGAAAACGAACCGGTCTTATGTTGTGCTTGAAGTTCTGTGTGTGTTGTGGCATTAAACGGTAATGTAAGTTGAATATAATAGTGTGGCTTAGTTCACTCAGACCAACGCTCAGTGTGTTCGATAACAACAAGCCATACTGTACTCATGATAGCTTGGGGACACATCGTGTCACCACTTATTATGCCTGAATCCATAATACAGGCTATGACACTTCCAATGTCAAAGTGTTACTGCTGACATCTTAAAGTGGTGTTAACCACAGCTAACTCGTTGTACCACGAGCAGTTATCACTTTGGTAACTCCATATTACACAAATATCGATCCATGGCAAGGTGTAACATTGCGGCGACTTAAAATATTTGGGTACAACCCGATAAAGGATGACGCCGAGAAGCGATTCTTGACAGACTTTTATGAAGCGTCTACCAATATCAGCACAAGAATTAAAACATTACATTGGAGGTACGCATGATGTGGATCACCCGTTGCATGAGGCGCTGGACGCAGTTAAGCGTCAGCGACTGATAAGAGGGAAATCATGGATGGCTCAGGCGGAGGATACCATCAGACAGGTGTGCATCTTGGAGAATATTAGGCTAGGAGAGGAGTGGGTCAGAGTGCCAGCGGAGCAGTCAGACTTGTGCAGAGTTATAATCACATTGAGTCGGGAGTGCAGGGAGTGGCCAGCAGGGGTCACGGAAGTGGAAATCCAGCAATTAATTCAGGATAATGCTCGCTCGGGAATGTGATTATCTACACTGATGGGTCGGTGTTGAGAGGTAGGAGAAGTGCCTGGGGGTTCTTAACAAATGTTAATGGTCGACGTTTGGTGCAGGAGAGCCTGGCATATGATACCACAATAGCTAGCTTAAGAATGTAGGTGGAGGCGGTCAGTGCAGCTTTCCGTTGGATGGAGAATACGACACACACACACACACACACACACACACACACACACACACACACACATCGTGATTGTAACTGACTCAGAAAGCACGCTAAAGAAGTGGTAAGGGAGTGGCTTGCTTCGCTTCGGAGGTCACGAGGGGCAAGCATCGCCTGGATCTTTTCTCCGGAACATGCCGGTGTGCTGGGGAATGAACAGGCTGACAGATTGGCTGGCTCTGCAAAACTTGGTGTAGTATTGATGCATGACAAGGCTGACGTGGTTGCGGCCTTGTGGGAGCACGTGTACACCTCGGAGGAGCAAATGGATCACCATGATCTGGCAAGAATGAGATAGCGAAGAGTGACGAGGGGATCTGGCCGACGCTCGACGCTCAGAAGAAACGTGAGTCGGACATATAATCAGATTGCTACTGGTACTATTGGTGTTGGAACTCTTCGTTGGCTGCTGAGGATGGGGACGGAGCGCTTATGGGAGTGCCCCGAATGATGTGATGTCGGTTCCTAAATCAATCAATCAATCAATCATGATGTGGAGAAGCATACTCGCTCAAGTCAGTTAGCAAGGCACTTGATGATGACGATGACGATGATGATAATGAGAAGGAGAAAGAGTTTACATATTGATAGTATTGCATTCATTCTATTGCATCCTTACACATGTATAAATACTGCTTAAATGTACATTGTCATCTTTCCATGCGTGTATAAATACTGCACATATTTACATTGTCGTCTCCCCATACATGTATTAATACTACACATATTTACATTGTCATCGGTTCCACATACGTGTATAAATAATTCTAACATTTACATGCATAGAGATATTTACAGATTCGCTGCTGCCAACATATAGGTCAGTATTGTTATATATATTTCCCCCACACATGTATAAATAACGCTAACACTTAACTGTAATTGCTTCCCAACACATAATGCTATCATTACATTTTCATCGTTTCCAAATATGTTTAAATACTGTCACCGTTTAATTGTTCATTGTGCCCATACCATCATATAGCAACTCATTTGCAGAACGTGATTCTCACCAAGCCTTCCGCACACGTGTTTCAATAATGTTAGTGTTTCTTTTGTCGTTGTCTGCCTACAAGACATGCATTATTCTGCACATTATCATTGTTCTGTTTCCGACACAAGTATCTTGACATTATCTGCTATTCATCTACAGTTCTTAGATCAACCTGTGGCCGAGGTTTCCAGAGTTCCGGATACCCTCTATACTTCTGTGCCGGTAGGTGCTCCTAAAAACATTGCATGTTCTTTGCAGGACTTTGCAAACAATTATCCTATTGACTGATTGTAATTTACTAGGCAATTTTACGTTTAGAAGTTTGCCATTTCTTGCTCAAAAGCGAAGTCAACATGTATGTCCAACTGACCAGCTTGTGGAATGAACATAACAAGAGAAATATACTTTACTAGACTGTGGCTGATCTATAAGTTTGTTCAGTCATTTGTAAAGTCCACTTTCTTTAGAAGTTGTGGACATATGTACAATACACGTATTTCGTGAGTAAATAATTTATGTATATATGTATAGTCGTTCTTGCTCTGTTACGGGGTGTATAGATACATTCTAATATAGTTTTCTCATTTCTCTTCTGTTTTAAATTATACAGGCATATTAAAATCTTGTTCAGTATTTAGAAGTGGTATCTTATGTGTTGTTTAATATTGGTCTGATACACTTAAATGTGTATGCATTTTACTATCTCCATGATGACCTATCTCAGAATGGATTAGAAATAAATCCGAATGATACACAAGGAATTGGAACTTCATGTGGCGACTCTTGCCTTGGAAACTTTGAGCCCTAAATAAATATTTTTTCAACCAGTCAAACACTGTAAGGGAATGTCATGAACTCGACGCTAACTGTGGGCTTTATTAGAGACCGTTACCTGGAATAGAGTGCGAACGAGAAGGAAAGGCGAGGAACTTAACATAATAACTTACAAAGATATAAATTTTAATTCAGATATTACGTTTGAAGACTTCTGACGTGGACTGTTAATCGATTAGACACGTGTACACAAAGATCAGTAATTCAACTAGAAATTTGTTTAAAGGTGTTTAAACGGAGCTTGAGACTTTTTGAGAAATCATATACACTTAGCTTCAGTCTTTGTGAAAAGAACGTAAACTTGATACGAGCCTTGTTGAATAGATTATAAACTCCATTAGAAAACTTTCACAGACTCGACTTGAGACTTACACTAACACTAAACAGTTAGAACCTTGCTTGGAAACTGTAAATTTGGAGACTCATCTTTGAACTCTACTTGAGACCTGCTGTAAAGGGTTACAAAATCAGACTTATATTAAGACAATAAATGCTCTGCTGGAGATGTCTGATAGCAGACTAAACCCAAATAATAAACTTTGTAATTAGGATAGTTAGGTTAACTTTAGTAAACGTTAATTGCATGTCCTTTACATGACGTCGCAATTAACTCCAACATTTTTGGGTATTTGGTGAGTTTAGAGTAATATTAGGCATTAATTACCTTCAACATTTTTTCTATTGATTTCTGAACAACCTACGCCCAAACCATTGTAAACCAGACAAATATTGACCAATGGAGCAAAATGTGAATTTGGTGAAGACATTGTTGTAAGTTGAGCACAGTGTTGAATTAAACTGGAATAGGAATGGTGACTGCTGATAGATTTGTTCCATTCAGTATGTGAATAGTAAATTATCCAACTAAATGTGCAGGCTTTTCCCTCCTGGTGTGCAATTTGTGGATGCTGAGCCTGTACCGTCATCATGTGGAAACATGTGACTCTTGTAACCTCGCAAGATGTAAAGTTTCTTAAAATGCTCCATGCGGATTCTCTTAGTGAGCCTAATCAGTGTGGTATAGACCCTAATGCAATAGAGTCTTTGCATCCAATTTTGAGGATTTAAAAAGTGCTGAAATTCCAATTTTCTTCATCATCATCATCATCATCATGCGCCTCCTCTTCTTCTTCTTTTACTTATTATGTTGTTATTATTACTATTATTCCTTTTATCTTCCATTGGCACATATGTCCTCAGCTTCCTTAACCAAGCCGTATTATCGTTTATTATCTCCTTCAGTTCGTGTCTTGTCCTTCTCATAGTATTCATATATGTCTTTAATTCTATTCTCCGTGTGTTGTTAAGTCTCCCACTATTTCATTTGTGCCCTCTCCCCCCCCCCCCCCCCTCCCCCCTCGAATCTCCCACTCTCCAAATTCTAGGAAGTTTATCTTTATTATTATCAAGTGTTCTTGGTGTGTTCTTTCCATGGCCAGCATTTTTTCCTAGGCTCTTGACTAGCTGGAATATGTCGTTTTCTCTCCCTACACATTCGTGGCATTTGTGAATGTGCCTGCTATTCTGGTTCTTCTTTTCTAAATACGGGCCAGTTAATGAATGTTTATAGTTTATTAGTAAATGTTTTAGTCGTTCTCCGTGCATGTGATCCGTGCAGCAGTCTGGAAAACGACACTTTACCAGGTTGTTTTGTTTTTAATTCCGGGTTCTTCTAACTATTATTTTCATACAAATGCTACTAATTTTAATGCACAGGACTTATTTGGGCGACTTCAGAGGTACTTGTAATTTATGACCCTAAGTCAAGGATGAGAAGACCAACCGACCGGTTTAGGGGATGTGACTACTATTATGACGAATAATACAGTGTTGCGTTTGTTGTTGCAGTTATTGTTACTATTATAAAGGGGGAAAAACATGTTTGCGGCTGGAACAGATTGAGAGTTTCGAAGATTATTAAAGACAAACATAGTTCCATTCCAGTAGATTATTAAAGGTAAACATAGTTCCATTCCAGTAGATTATTAAAGGTAAACATAGTTCCATTCCAGATACTTTCGTTGAGAGTGCAATGTTAGGCTTTAGATTATCCGTGCTACCAGCTGTGTTTGTTGTTGTCGTTGTTGTTGTTGTTGTTGTTGTTGCTGCTGCTGCTGCTGCTGCTGCTGCTGCTGCTGCTGCTGTTGTTGTTATAGTTAATATTGCAACGAACAAAACAGTTTTGTTGGCTGAAAGAGAACAGGATCTCCAAGGATTATCAAAGATAAAGGTAGTTCCATAGCAGATACTGTCGTTGGGAGTGTATTGTTAGGCCTTAGATTGTCTTTGCTACAGCTGTGTGCTGGGATGGACGGTCACTTTCATTGTCGCCTTTCTTTCCTAGACAATTTCCCAAAATATTCTGAAAATTATCTGGTACCCATTTTTATTCATCGGGTCAACCTCAGAGCCGTACTCGCCGGAACAAACAATCCTGCTTGTGCTGGGATTGAGTCTGGGTCACTGTCTTGACAAGCAAGTGCACTAACCAATATGCCACACGGCTCCAAGGATTAATAAACTAAGTATGAACACTAAGTAATGAAAACGGGTTAGACTTTAATTTAAAACAAACCACACAAAAAATAAATACAAACTATGATTATCAACAAAGTAAACACCAAAAATAAAATGTGAAGATTACAGTTAATGGACACACAATAAGTCAAGTCAACATTTTTTCTCACGTAGGACAATAAATAATTTCGATTATGAACGTGTCAAGCAGAAAGAAAAAGTCAAAAGGAATGGTCAAAGAAATGTTCAACAATATGAAAGAAGCTTATTAGATTTATAGCGGACGCGTCTGCGAAGTTGATAATGAACTGTACTGATAATGACATGGGTACGGTCGGACACGGATTCGGCACCTGGACTCGTCGCCTGCTAAGTGAGGACTAGATTGGTCACCTATATCTGCGTGCATCCAGACCTACAAAATGTGACGGTCCCATCGGATCACAAACCCATAGCAGAAGACAGCTTAGCAACAATTTTCTTTCCTAACATCTATACAGCAAAGTTACGAATTAATAATAATTGTGATCAAGCGTAACACTCTTTATTATTGTATGCTGCATAAACATGGACAATGAATAAATAACTTCTTCTCCTTCTTCAGCGTTCCGAGCCATTGAGGTTCTTTGCTGCAGATACAATCCGTCTCCATTCGTCTCTCTGGTTGACCTTCTCTTGCCAGTCGTTGATTCCAAGTGCTTTTAGGTCTGTATATGTATTATATCTCCACCGCCTTCTTGGTCTACCTCGGGGTCTACGGTCATTTATTTTCTTAGTGTAAGCAAGTTTTGTTTCCCTATTATCTTCCATTCTTTCTATATGCCCCAGCCATTGTAGTCTATTAGCCTTCATGATACCAGTGACTAGCGGGGACTTATACATATCATAAATGTCTTTGTTACTTCTTCTTTTCCACTCTCCACTTTGTGTATCCCTAATGGGTCCAAAGATGCGTCTTAAAACTTTGTTCTCAAAGGTTTGTAGCAAGGCGTCGTCTCCTTTCGTTGTACTCCAGGTTTCAGAGCCATACAGTACAACTGGTCTGATCAGTGTTTTGTATATTGTGATCTTGGTGTTACGAGATAGCGCCTTTGATTTTAGTAGATGTTGTAGTGCATAGTATATCTTATATCCAGAATTGATTCTAGTTTGTATTTCTTCCCTTATTATGTTGGAGTAGTTGAAGATTGTACCCAGGTATTTGTATGTTTCCGTTCTTTTAATGGTCATATTATCTATTTGTATGTGGCCAGAGCTTTTAGCCATTCCCTCTCTTGAAATTACCATATATTCTGTCTTATCTTGGTTGATAACCAGCCCCATCTGTTGGGCTTTTTCCTTTAAGTGAGTCAATATTTCCAATGTCTTTTGTTCATTTTCCCCTATAATATCTATATCATCTGCATAACCAAGCAGCTTGGATGTTCCTCCAATATAACATTCCTCCTTTACCCTTCTTACAACTTTCTCTAGAGCCAGATTGAAGAGTAGCGGCGATAGTGCATCACCCTGTTTCAAGCCAGATGTTATTTGGAAAGGGTCTGATTTCCTGCCTTTATATGTTACTATATTATAAGTATCTTCCATGCATAGTCTGATCATGTTGATTAACTTCCTTGGTATTCCAAATTCCTGCATAGCATTCCATAGACTATTCCTATGGAATAAATAACGTGGCGACAAAATTGAAGCCTTCGAAATGTGGGTATATAGACGAATAGGAACAATATGTCGGGAGAAGATAATAAAGTACAAAGAAGTAATATACAATCTGGGACTGAAGAAAACATTGATGAATGAGATCGCTGTTAGACATTTAAAATACTTCGACCATACAGAAAGACACAGCTACGTGTTTAAGGATGTCGTCGTCATCGTGTTCTTGTGCTATGTCGACAGGCGTGGTCGGTCATGATTCGTCAACTCACGCGTCCACCAAAGTCTTGGAGTATATCTATGTTCTTGTCTTGAATTTGCTGTGTGGCCAGACCATCCATGCATTTATCTCTGTCTTCCCCTTGCTTTCTTCCCATAAATCTTGCCAGTTGTCACTACAGCTTTCTAGTTTATTTCCCCATTTCAGAACAAATAATAACTTTTTACGACTAATTTCTCGTATTCGTGTACGGTTTTATGTCTTTCATGTAGGACTTAGTCATTGGTTTTCTAGAGGGAACAGTGGATGAAAAGCGTGTTTAAAAAAAAGATGCTTTTATGAGTGGGTGAGCAACATCAAGAGAGGAACTGTGAGAAACTTATAGGAATGCATCATGACGACGCAAGCTTAAGAGTGTCCGGAATCAATTACGGTCCACCTTTCATGCGGAGATGACTCTTGATTGCTATCTAATAATCAGTGTGAATATCAATATACTACTTCAAACTTAATTTTAAATTACAGAATTCATAGGGCACCAAACCGGACAGAGATTTTGTGACATAACATTTGTGAGGGAAATTCTATTTTCAGATGTCGATGAATGCAACTTGAAGAATTCGCCCTGTGACCAAACTTGCCGCAATAGTCAAGGAAGCTACGAATGTTCTTGTATATCTGGTTATGTGGTCAGCATCAGTGATCCTACTAAATGTGAACGTATGTATTCTTTATTTAACCATGGCATCTACAAATGCTCAATCCTTGCTTGCGAAACATATACTAAATGACCGCGGTATAATTAGCTGTAATATGTAGCCACCCTCAATGTTGCGAACTGTAGGTGTTACTTTATTGTATACTACGATTACCCTTTTTCCTATGTCTGTGTCACGGAAAAAACTGCAGTTTAGTGATTCCTTGATAACGTACATATTAAAATACAAGGAAGGAGGAGGGTTAACCATTGTGTACGTCATTCTGAGAGGAGGAATAAAATTAACGATCATTGACCTACGAATATAAAAATAGGATCCAGGTGTTCGCCGAGTTCATTGCTTGACGATCTGACCGGACACGGGAAACGGTACGATCGCGCTGGGGGAAACTTCGACACCGGACAAACACAGCGGGAGACGGTGATCAGAGAATAGAGTTCTTTGAAGTGCGACCAGCGATGAACGGAGGAACAGCGTAACCACGGAGAGAAACGAACAACTAACCACTACGGGATTTCCCCGCTGTTTGATGGGCAGGATACGGCAAATTTGATTGTAGATCAAACAATCAACGGAGGATTGGACACTTGTTATAAATAGTAGCAACTGGGGTTGCTAGTTAGTGTGTGTTCCAAACTGGGCTGAATGAGATATGCTCCTGAGTGGGGAAAGAAATACACGTCCCTAATGGTTTAAAGAAGAGGGGATATTAGTGTGTTATTCGCTAGTGTATTTCGATTCCAGGAGGATAAGTGCATATATAAGGTATTAATATCTTAGTGTAATAGTAGCATAGGGATATAGGTGTTTGTTCTTAACGTGTGAAATTGCATTCGTTTATCTTGTCGTGTAAACTTTAGTGCACTCAGAAATCGTATGTCCGTATGTTTTTTGGAGGCTTTTCAGTATGGCTAGAGAAGGACTCTCACATAAGAAAATTATATGAAGCAGACTCATATCACCAGATTACCTATCTTCTCCACAGGTTCAAATCCCCCTATTGAAATCAGAGAAGAGATGAAGGTTACTGCACTTGAGCAAATAAAGTACCTACTTAGAACCAACAAGAACATAGACATGTTTTAATATGAAGAAGTGATATCTTAACGTCAAATACAGAACACTGTATACTCAAACGAATATACAACTAAAACCCTTAAAAGGAAAAGACGTTAACCTGTGGCAAGCAGGGATACTTAAAATTGCATGCAATTGCACTGTGCCGAAACATTAAACTTTATTAACAATAGACATGGTGTAGAACATTCATAGTAACTCTAGACAATGTTGGATAGTGGCGGTGTGTATTCAGAGGTGGATTATAATACCTTCCAAAACGGGAAATATATGAACTTCAGTGACTTCCAAATCGGATTATTTTCTGGTGATAAGACATTGAACAGTTGTTTTCTTCAAGAATTGGATTAAGTCCAGACTCAAGCAGGAGGAGATCATTCAGGGTGAGATCACTCCATTTCTGTGTGTGCTGTCCTGTGTTTTGGCCGACAGAAAAGGCGAGAAGAACTACGGCACATACGAAGTCAACCGTCCTATCTTGCATTCACACTAGCAGACAATACCAACTACATATACACAGTCCATACATACACCAGACATAGTTTTTTATTAATAAATCTTTTATTTATCGTTGAAAGGAACTGTTGTCGGAGTATGTGTTGAGGGAATAACCGAGAGAGTGAAAGAAATAGATATATGGAAGGGAAGACAGAAGGGAGGAGTGTAGACAGAAGTCAGTCAATAATCCCAACAGATAATAAGTTTGAAGATGTGCTTGTTGATTCCACATTCCTCCCGGGAAAACAAGTGACATAATTGGTGGAGCGAGCGGGGTAGAACATAATACCCATATGAACTGGAGGCATAACAGGGCATATGCATAGAGGGGTACCTGCACATTGGTACAGGCATAGCGGAGTACCTGCATGTTGGGACATACTGATGGGAATAAAAATAAGTATACATTGATGACTTTTAATGGAAGGACGTCCATTGGATATATGGTGCCATTACATTTATGGTGGAAACATTTCATTAATGCTGGTGACTTTACAGTGAGAAAGTTCCAGACAGGGTGAATGTGGATAGGTGGTAAGACACATTACATACCTAGTCACACGGTCACACGTCTACATAAGTCTTTATCCTATATCTCCTCTTGTGGATGAGAGAGTGGTTGTGATGTACTGTGTGGTGTTGTAGAATAATAATATTAAATAGACATAGATAAATGATATAGGTTCTAGGTAGATTATCTGGCTATAGGGAGTTCTTCTTTACTGCCTTGAAGTGTCTGTACTCTATTTGCGGACTTACCTTCTTAACTATGGCAACTCCTAAAGTAACTACAGCCGAACTGAGGGCCAACGGGGAGGAAATTGGTTTAGCTGGTTCGGAACTAACTGATTACATACAGGAACGAGAGAGGGAAATTCGTCAAGCGGAAAGAGAAGATCGGAAGGCCGAGTTGGAATTGAGAAGAATAGAGGTGGAGACCAAACGAATGGAAATGGAACAAGAGGCCAAGAAACTGGAAATGGACCAGGAGGCCAAGAAACTAGAAATGGAACAGACTGCCAGGAGACAAGAAATGGAACATGAATACCGCATGAAAGAGTTAGAACTCAAGACACAAACTAAGGGTGAAATAGATGCAGCAGAAGGAAGTTCATCTTCACCTGGGGCAACCCACATGATTGGACAGGGTTACCATGCCATGAAGTTTCCCTTGGTGGTCTTTGATGAAAGTAAAGAGAAGATATACCAGTTTTTGGATCGAATCGAGGCCATGGCAGTCGCTATGGGACTGGATAGAACCCGATGGGATCTTAAATTATCCGAGGCCTTACGTGGTTCGGGCTACGAGGTCTACACACGCCTACAACCAGGACATGAAAATCAGTATGAGGAATTGAAAGCCGCTTTGATGAAACATTATGAAGTCACAGCACAAACGTATCGGAAGAAGTTTAGATCGTCTAGACGAGAGCCGGGAGAACTATTCGCCGCCTACAGTCTGAGGCTGAAATCCTATCTCCAGAAATGGATGGACTTGGCAGAATTCAAGAGGGAGTATGAGAGTCTCGAAGAGATGATGGTGGTCGACCAGATGCGAAAGCAAATGTCGAAACCTCTCAGAACCTTCTTGGGAGAACAAGGGGCGGAACGGATTGATGTTGTGAATAAGCTGGCGGAACGATTCGTAGAGGTACATGGGGAGGCTGCGGAACTCAGTATTCAAACCAAAGGTCAGGAGAAACAAGAGAAAAAGAAACCTAAGAACTGGGAAGGAGAAAAAGTGGAACCTTATATAAAGCACGCAGATGAGAGTTCAGAGAAGGTGAAGGAAGGAAACCAGAACACCTCGAATTCTCCAGCGAAACGACAGTGGTCCGAGAAGTGGTGTTCATTCTTCAAGGTGCCATCTCATAACACGTAGGACTGCAGATCGAAACCTAATTTCTGGTGCAATTCATGTCCGTTCCAGCACATACCGTTTGGTAGTTGCAGCATGTCAATTTGATTTAAAGATTAAGACAGAGGTGCAACCTACTACTGATGCAGTTGGAAAGGGTCCTCCTTGAATTGAAGGGAGCATAAGAGATCTGCAAGCACGAGAGTATCACCTTAACACATTCTCAGGTGAACCATGGACTTTCAGGACTGCCACAGGCTAATGACTCCAATCAAGGAATCAATGTGCGATTAGTCCTGATCTAGTAGCATCCTTCGGTACCCGCTCTGTACAAATCCCATCGTCAATAGTGGAGTGGTTGAACCTATGTTCCTGAATGGACCTACAGCTCATTCTCGGTCCTACTCATCCGTATCAGTGACATTGAAAAAACCCATACCCATACCACATTCACGAACCATTCCCATTATGTGAAATCTTACCCAGCCTGGTCAGTGACATTGAAACACCCATACACATTTTCACCTTCATGAACTGGTCCCATTGTGACAAGTGATGTATTCCTGTACCATTGGGCTACAACGAACACAAGACTCATTGTGTAGAGAAGACCACTGGAACTAGTAGGACTGGTTCTACAGGCGCCTGTTGTTTGTACCACCTATCCGGACGGAGGAAAATACCTGCGGACCAAATCGGTGAGGCAGATGTCGACTGACGGGACTTTGTAGTACTCTTCGGTCTATGAGAGAAAGAAAGTTCTTACTTCGCAGCATGCAAAGTAATTCCTACGACGGTGATCACAGACAAGGCTGAGGTCGGCGAAGGAGAAAGGAACAAAAAGGACACACGGAAACCTAGGAAGGGAACATGGTGCACACCCTGCCAGTCGACAACACATAATACTGTAGACTGCAGATGCAAGGCAGAAGACGCCAATTGCATAACCAACCTCGAGGAATCAAAAGAGGAAGGCAAGGAAACGGTCAAGGAGATGGAAGACACTCCGGACCAAGAGAAGCCACCTGTGGTCGAACTGATTGAAGTCAATGGCCAGCAGGTTGTTTGTCTCTACGATACAGGTTTGGATGGGGAAGCGGTGGTGGAAGCCAGCTTGGTAAGCCCAGACCAACTTACAGGGGAGACCATAGAAATACAGCCGGCAATGAGGAGTGCTGTTACCATGACGCTGCCAATCGCCAAGGTGGAGATTAAATCCAGGTACGTCACGGGCATTATTCCTGCGGCTGTATTAGCTGACTCCCTATTCCCAATGATCATTGGCACTAAATATGTCTTTTTGGGGATGCCCAAACAGCCAGCCCACCAGGGAACAGTAACCAGTGGATCTCAGGGGAAGGAAAAAGAGGCAGAGACACTATGCGACCACTCAGAGATAGGAGAATTGCATGCTGTCCAGAGGAAGGATACTACGTTGCGTCCTTGCTACGGGAAGCTGCAAAGAAGTGCTGAGCCACCAGAACGGGGACAGTACTTTCTGAAGTATCGACTACTCTATCGGAGAGCTGGGAGGGGAGATAACCTGCACGAGCAGTGGGTGGTTCCAAAGACCCACCGTCCTCACATTCTTCAGAGTGGACACATCATAGGCGAGAATCGACATATGGGTGTCAGAGAGACCTTGCAGCAAATTTCCGGTCATTATTGCTGGCCAGGAATGACCGGAGATGTACGCCGGTGGTTGAAGTCTTGTTCAGAGTGCCAGAAAGCACCACCCAACAAGCGAATTAAGAGGAAACTAGCTCTTAAAGTGGAAGACAAAGTGGAAGTGTGGGGTCCAGCAGAGACCAATATACTCCAAGTAGGATGGAAAGGACCTTATCCTGTGGAAAAGGTGGTGTCCAAGAACATCTACAAAATCCGGATCGGGGAAGAGCAGAAAAATCTCCCTAGGCATCTCATTAAGAAATATGAGGAGAGATCCGGGAGCAAAGCTTCGCACTTTATGGTGATGGCAGCCATTGGGACCAAGGTTACCAGTCCAGACGAAGACCAGAGATCGCCAGTACAACATAGGAGGGCCTATGGGACAGTTCGTGATAGGTCAGATTTACCCAACGAAAGGAGGAGGGAAATCACACGTCAGGGAAAGGACAAGAGGGAAACTTTCCCCAGTAACCAAGTTCAAAAAGAGTGGGTAACGTCGGGAAAGACGCGGAATACCCAGGACTCCAACCGAAGATTGGCTGACCGGATACAATATCGCCCAAGATGGTCCTGGAAGCAAAAGTCCAGGAGATTTGGGAAAGACGACTCGGTCCAACGAGGACGAGGGGGAACATCCCCAGAGGCAAAGCCGGGGGAAACCAAGAGGACATGGAAGCAGTGTTACAATCAGGATGGGACGATCCGTCTGTATTGTGAGCCATCGCTTACGCCAGTGGAAAGGAGGTCGACTGAACGTACAGGAGCGATGAGCCAACACTATTTTCAGTCATGAGTAGTATGGTAGGGTGCATATGAGGTCGCCTACTGGATGAGGTGTTGATCCATGTGAGGATCCAATCATATCATCAACACGTGATGTTCATAGCTACTTCAGAGAAGCTCAACGCACGGTGGATGTGATGGACGTTGTTGCTGCAACAGGACTTCACAGTGGAATACATCCTTGGTAAGGAGAATGTAGGAGCGGATTTCTTATCTAGACATCCAACTCCAGAGGAAGAGGAATAAGTTGGAGGATCATAGGAATCAAAACTACATTGATGAAGAGTCGACGCGGTCAACTCTCTTAAGAGGGGGGCCTATGTCACGGAAAAAACTGCAGTTTAGTGATTCCTTGATAACGTACATATTAAAATACAAGGAAGGAGGAGGGTTAACCATTGTGTACGTCATTCTGAGAGGAGGAATAAAATTAACGATCATTGACCTACGAATATAAAAATAGGATCCAGGTGTTCGCCGAGTTCATTGCTTGACGATCTGACCGGACACGGGAAACGGTACGATCGCGCTGGGGGAAACTTCGACACCGGACAAACACAGCGGGAGACGGTGATCAGAGAATAGAGTTCTTTGAAGTGCGACCAGCGATGAACGGAGGAACAGCGTAACCACGGAGAAAAACGAACAACTAACCACTACGGGATTTCCCCGCTGTTTGATGGGCAGGATACGGCAAATTTGATTGTAGATCAAACAATCAACGGAGGATTGGACACTTGTTATAAATAGTAGCAACTGGGGTTGCTAGTTAGTGTGTGTTCCAAACTGGGCTGAATGAGATATGCTCCTGAGTGGGGAAAGAAATACACGTCCCTAATGGTTTAAAGAAGAGGGGATATTAGTGTGTTATTCGCTAGTGTATTTCGATTCCAGGAGGATAAGTGCATATATAAGGTATTAATATCTTAGTGTAATAGTAGCATAGGGATATAGGTGTTTGTTCTTAACGTGTGAAATTGCATTCGTTTATCTCGTCGTGTAAACTTTAGTGCACTCAGAAATCGTATGTCCGTATGTTTTTCGGAGGCTTTTCAGTATGGCTAGAGAAGGACTCTCACATAAGAAAATTATATGAAGCAGACTCATATCACCAGATTACCTATCTTCTCCACAGGTTCAAATCCCCCTATTGAAATCAGAGAAGAGATGAAGGTTACTGCACTTGAGCAAATAAAGTACCTACTTAGAACCAACAAGAACATAGACATGTTTTAATATGAAGAAGTGATAACTTAACGTGAAATACAGAACACTGTATACTCAAACGAATATACAACTAAAACCCTTAAAAGGAAAAGACGTTAACCTGTGGCAAGCAGGGATACTTAAAATTGCATGCAATTGCACTGTGCCGAAACATTAAACTTTATTAACAATAGACATGGTGTAGAACATTCATAGTAACTCTAGACAATGTTGGATAGTGGCGGTGTGTATTCAGAGGTGGATTATAATACCTTCCAAAACGGGAAATATATGAACTTCAGTGACTTACCAAATCGGATTATTTTCTGGTGATAAGACATTGAACAGTTGTTTTCTTCAAGAATTGGATTAAGTCCAGACTCAAGCAGGAGGAGATCATTCAGGGTGAGATCACTCCATTTCTGTGTGTGCTGTCCTGTGTTTTGGCCGACAGAAAAGGCGAGAAGAACTATGGCACATACGAAGTCAACCGTTCTATCTTGCATTCACACTAGCAGACAATACCAACTACATATACACAGTTCATACATACACCAAACATAGTTTTTTATTAATAAATCTTTTATTTATCGTTGAAAGGAACTGTTGTCGGAGTATGTGTTGAGGGAATAACCGAGAGAGTGAAAGAAATAGATATATGGAAGGGAAGACAGAAGGGAGGAGTGTAGACAGAAGTCAGTCAATAATCCCAACAGATAATAAGTTTGAAGATGTGCTTGTTGATTCCACATTCCTTCCGGGAAAACAAGTGACAGTCTGTACAATGCTCCTGACATTGAAGTACCAAATCGATATATGGTCACAGAGTATTAACAATTTTGAAATATAAAGGTTTGGTGTGTGAGCAGTTTTCTTGGAAGCACTGTTACTGATATATGAGAAATGAAGGCACCCAACATTTGCGAGAATTCCTTCACCTGACAGATGATATTGTTTCTTCTACATCTGAACCATCCTCACCTGTGGCCATTGCGATCAGTTTCATAATTCATTCGTCGCTCTAGTAGACATAAACAAAAGACCCACGAATTAATCCGGATCTGTCAGATCTCTTGCATTGTCCTAAAAGTAATATTTTTTTTTTTTTTTTTTTTTTTGGATAATTTGTTTTTCATTAGAATGTAAACCACATCACACTCTTAACTCTTTCCGCACAGTATTTCGTTCTTTACAGTAACATATTCTAACTGCGTTACAATATTAACTATTAACAGCTTAGAATTGAAGACAAAAAATTGACATTTAGGACGTCGCAACCAACGCCGTTTTTATTTCAGTGTGATTTTCTATAGACAGTTTTCGTTCAGCAGTTTGTCATTGTATGTAAAAGCTGCCGATTCGTGGTTTGTATATATTACTAACTAGAACACCGTGGACCAATAATGTAATGAGGATAACTTCAAATAAGTTAATTCAGAACTAGAACTGATTACTCGCATCAGAAGAAGACAGGCCACCTTCTTTTGACATATCATGAGAAGAGGAAATCTGGAATATGTCGTCACATCGGTTGAGGGAAGAGAGAAGGGGTGAAACCAACAAAGAAGATGCGGTACACTTGACATTATTGTATGGGTGTACTCAATATCAGAAACAATTGGCAGCGCATGAGACACAAGGCTGTGAGCAGGCAAGATCACCAAAGTCACGCGACATAGACTATAAGAAGAAGAAATTTGCCATTGCTTTCAAAAGGGCCGGTGTCTCATACCATGGCAATCAAGGCAAAGCGGTAAGCGGCTGTTTTCGAAACTTTACTATCCCCTAAGCCACAAGCGTCGGTTATCTAGGATAGAGTGGGATAACATGCTAACTGGCGTGGACCAATGCAGTCAAAGAAATAACTTGAATATAATGAGAAAATGTAGCAACTGATGGACATAACAAGTTCACGAAAAGCATGCTAAGTCTTTATTATTCTTCCCCCTTCTCAACTCCCAAATTCTTTACAGGACCTGCTGTTACCAGCTATCCGAAAGCAGTCCAATCAAATCCCATAAATCCAGCAAGGTTTATAGGTGAGAATATGGATGTTCGTTCATACACAGGTAACTTCACATTCACGTACGTTATTACTTACATGTGTGCGTGCATATAAAAGACTGGCAAGCAATCACACAACACGCGCCCATTCACTGTTACGCATAGACACACACGCATACATATACATGTGTAACATACAGGCATAAACATGTTGCGTGTTCTTTGCAGGACGTCCCGATCAACCCTAACCCCAGACTGGTTTACTAAGCAAGTTTACGTTCAATATTTTGTCATTGCTTTCTGAACGAGAAGTCAATACTGAAATCCACTTGACCGGTGTAGGGGATGAACCTGCTACACCAACCGTCAACATAACGAAGTTCATGCAGCCACGATGACGTCTATATACAGGCATTCAATAAGCAAATCTCGAGTCTTTGAAGACATTGAAAAGTGGACCTTAATTGTATCATTACCTCAGTACTCTTACATTGTTTCCCTATTCTATTCCATGATGTAAAAGTGTTTTACACCCATGCCATATCTAAGCATTACTTATCCTTTGTCATAGGAGATACTCCTATCCTGCTCCTGCCTCTAATGGGGAACAAATTCGGGATTTCTGTGTTGGCAGTTGTATGCACTACTCATTTGACTATAAAGATTCCTTTTAAAAATATTCAGTAAGAAAATTAATATATTTGTTGTAGACTTCATTTATGACAAAGTACTGGAGAGGATGAAAAATGCCACGGCTTTAGCTCAATGAAGTGTGTCAACTGCACCTCCAAAAATGTATAGAATTGGCTATGAACATCGAACAATTGGTATAATGAGGCACATCACGAAGATTCTGCTGAGAATTATCATGCACAGAGATAGGAAGGAAATACAACCCGAAATAGGAGAAGAACAACCAAATAAATCAATTTGATTATTGCTCGCTGGATTTAAGGCGTCCTGGTGTGCCTTGCCAGCCAAGAAGACCTGATCATTCGGGGCCACATCGAATGACGGATTCAATCGCGGCGATCGGGCAAATTTTGAGCTATAATCTACGATGGGTGACGTAATATTCTAGTGTGAGAATTTGGTTGGGTCTAGCGTGTGTCGCGTGGTCTAGTGGTTACACGCCCGTGTCACACGCCAGTGATCCGGGGTTTGTTTCCAGGTCCTGTCAAGGATATGCACTACTGACGAGCTCAAACGAGACCAAATTGACGTGGACAAGGCCTGAGGTCCGTACCGGAATATGATCAGCGGTGCCAGTTGTGGGTTGTGCTCAATCTTTAAATATTCAGAAATTTCACACAAGTCTTCGGACTAAACAGCCGGAAATTACATGAGGTGACATGACGTGGTTAGAGATCAGCGTCTGAAACTGCTGTGACGGCCAATAATGAAGCTCTCTTGTCCCTCTCCTTTGACTCAAAGTAATCACTACTCGTCGAACTCACAGTAATAGATGATCACTGTCAGAGTCTTGCGTAGGGCAAGATAAGTAGCTCGTTTTCTGGCAAGTGTGAAGCAGTATCAAACTATCAAATCATACGAAGTGAATATCCGAAACCGTTATTTACAAGCTTTATTTACGCGCTGCATTCATTTTCGCACAGACATCGCGCAATGACAATCCATAGCAATCATTACAGCATGAACAATATCAATACAATACATAAGGATACATGCAATATACATATCACTTACACGCCAAAATGCTCATGCGTTCGAACCAGTCTCCCACTGTCACACGGGCTCGCTCTCAATGCAGATTCAAAACCACTCGCAGACTCATGCGACCTGTCCATACAAACGCCTAACCCGGTCTGCCTGGCCTTTCGTTCTACACGCTAGTCGGCGCTCAAGTCAGCTGGTGTGACCCCTGCAAGGTTCACGGGGTGTACCGCTGACCAGCGGTTATTTTAGCGTCGCTCAGTTGCTGTGCTTGGCTGCTTATACGGGCGTCGTCGAAGACGCCGCATTCCCTCTGTAGTGTTTAACATCACTCAGGGTTGCGCGTTGTTATGTCGCCTGGCGTTGGCACAGCCAACGCGTCGCAACCTCAGATGTGAGATTTTGACATTCTCCACACCCCTTTTTCATGAAAGGATTTCCTTTCATGTACAATATACATAGGTGTTATTAAACTTGTCAAAATCGAACATTGTATTTCGTCTACATAAGTTACTAGTTATTATATATACAGGTGAATAGTAAACAATATGTATACAACAATTATGTTGCACCATGAAGTACAACAGTCAAGTACAATCTATTTGATGGACATTACCTCGCTGTGACACAGCTAGTCCGGTAGGTCACGGCTAAAATGGCCCCTACCTCAACAACCAAGAACAAAAATACTAAAATCATCAGGTTAAACTGTGAGCATCTCCCTCTGAGATAGCTCCATCATCAGACCTCTGTTTAGAGTTTCTAATGAAGGTCAACAGTTTTGGCAATATATTGTCCATATGTAAATGACGTCACATTGACGTGTTATCTATCAAGTACACATGTTAATGGTTATAATACATATTTACACATCACCAAGACTTTAGAGTACTGTCCCTTGGTTATTATACAAAAAATTTAGGAACAATAATTTATCGTCGTTTACATGACATAAAT
Source organism: Cepaea hortensis (assembly GCA_963921405.1). Classification (NCBI taxonomy): domain Eukaryota; kingdom Metazoa; phylum Mollusca; class Gastropoda; order Stylommatophora; family Helicidae; genus Cepaea; species Cepaea hortensis. Next base: position 92,337,030 of record OY992883.1, on the reverse strand, counting down.
TATCACTACAAATTTATTTCTTAGTGTCATAATTTGATACTTATTGACAAATGTACACAAAAAGTCACGTTTGTAAAGAAGTAATCAATTTACGATACTGAGATTACATATTATAAAGATCGACATATACAATTCCGTATATGGAAATATTTTAAATCACATTTTAATACAATCGTCATAAATTTATAGACTTTTTAGTGTAGTCTGCTAACTTTTAAATTAATATGCAAAAAATACCGGAAGTATACAGCTGTGCTATTTTACACATGTGTTGTGGTGTCATTCACACGACGTTGTTCCGTTCTGGATGGATATTATATAAACGGAGTATTAGTTGTTACTATCAGCTATTGGATCGTTTCTTCCGCCTTCTGCTCGGATTGTAATGTCGCAGTCTTCTTTCGTACCTTGTTAAAACGTCTTGGACACATCGGTCTGGATACATTCAGGATTACTTCACGCTGTAGTGGCTTGGTAAGTTCCTGGATCCTGTAGTGTTGTCCAGTGACACTTGTCTTTGTAGTGTCTGGTTGTTACAATATTTATGTATTTACAATAATAATCACATTCTTTCTCATACCTTATAGTTATACAACACATTAGTTTACATAATAATGATTCCATTCTTTCACATATCTCACAATTATACACACACTCATTCGCATAATAATGATAATAATAAGAATCCAAATATGTACATAAGTTATATACATTGGGAGATACAATCTACCCCATCACATTGTTGTACACAACGTTACTGACACATTGTCACAATTGGCTGTGGTACTGAGCACTATCTACGTTGCAGTTTTATACACCCTCTGCACTGTGCTCTGGTGTTGACTGGGTATTAGGTTCGTCGTATGGGCATCTCGACAAAAGATCTGCAAGACAGTTTTTGGAACCCTTTATATGGTTAATCTCATAGCTATAGTCCTGCAGAAGAAGGGACCATCTTGCCATCTTTCTGTTACTTGGCGTTCCTCTGGTAACAATTGTCAGCGGGCTATTATCTATTTCAATAATGAAATGTTTACCTAAAAGAAATCTAGAAAGTTTACGTACCGAAAATACCATGGCAAGAGCCTCGAGTTCCGGTGTATTGTAATTTCGTTCGCTGGTGTTCAGTTTTCGAGAAACGTAGTATACTGGGTACAAGATTTGGTCGTGTTCCTGGAGAAGCACACCTCCAATGGCTACGGAGCTCGCGTCACATCTTAATCTAAAAGTAATATTCAAATTTGGCAATTTTAGAATAGGTGCTCTAGAAAAATATGAAAGAATCTTCGTAAATGCTGGCCTCAAACATTCGCTGTTTACGATAACATTGGGATGTTTATTTGTTAGTAAATCAGTGAAACATTTGGTCAATTCAGCAAAATGAGGAATAAATTGTCTATAATAGTTTAAAAGACCTAACACACTTCGCAACTGTTTCTTCGTTGTCGGAAGCGACAATTTCAAAATTCTAGACATGATGTTATCGTCAGTTGATATAAAACCATTTGAGATCTTATAGCCCAAAAATGAAATTTCTTAAAAGGCTATATCAACTTTGGAAGGTTTTACAGTCAGTCCATGATGTCTAATCCTGTCAAATGTCTGCTGTAGTGCTGTTATGTGATCTGTCATGTCCTTTGTGTGTATGCAAATGTCGTCCATGTACCAAATGATGTTAGCAATGTCTGTCAAAAGAATTCTTGTTATTATGACGAAGGTAGCCGGTGCATTGACTAATCCGAAAGGTAGTTTACACCATTCGTATAAACCCCACGGTGTGGCAAATGCAGTCAGATGTATACTGTCAGTATGTACAGCTATCTGCCAGTAACCTTTTGTCATGTCAAGTTTAGTAAAATAACGTGAGTCAGATAGTTCAGTCAGGATGTCTTCACAGTTGCTCATTGGTTCTAAATCCAACTGTGTAATGCTGTTGAGCTTACGATAGTCCACACAGAGTCTGATAGTTTTGTCCTTTTTCCTTACTAAAACTATTGGTGAACAAAAATGGGATTGTGAACGTCGAATGATATGATTTGCTTCTAAATCAATGATTTCTTGATGTAATTTTTCCTTATAGTGTATAGGGATAGAATACGGTCTACACTTGATAGGATGTCAAGATGATTTAGTGCTGAACTAAATCTGTCTGTCCTGGGCTGTCAGAAAAGATCGTCTTGTACTCTTGTATCAGTTGTCTGCAACTGTCAGTCTGTGTCTGCGTCAGTTTAGGATTTACCTTAATGTCCTGTAAGTTGGTCGTTGTGTCAAGAACTGGTGTCGGTATCTCATCAGTGTCGTTGTCGTCCGTCTGGTCCACTATGGTGGTGCCTGCTGCAGTTTCTACTTGGTCGTCTTGCCTGTGGTAATATGGTTTGAGCATGTTAATGTGGAAGATTTTGTGTTTGCCCATAACTGCAATTTCGTAATCTACCGTCGAAATTTGTCGTAGTACTTTGAACGGTCCTTGCCATGAGTCAGTGAGGAGATGTCTATCACTTGGCAAATGAAGAAGAACGTCCTGTCCTGGTGTCAGTGTAATAGTTCTATTTCCTCTGTTAGCATATTGTCGGTAGATAGCTCCTGATCTTTGGAGAGCTTCTTTAGCTAACACACATGATTTCATAATTCTGTCACGCAATGATGTTACATGTTCATATGACGAAATGGGTTTAGGTAAAGTTGTACTTTCAGTCAACATAGATTCGTACAAAGATAATGGGCCGCGTGGTTGTGCACCATATAACATTTCAAATGGTGAGAACCCAGTGCTGGAATGGGGCACTTCCCTATATGCAAACAAAATTGCAGCCAGATAAGTATCCCAATCTTCAGGATGTTCTTGGGTTACTTTAGAGAGCATATGTTTCATATCGCCGTTAATCTTTTCCACGATACCGGTCGAATGCGGGTGATAGGGACTGTTGAAGCATTGATTAACCCCCAACATCTTGGTAAAGGCTTGTGTAGCTGAGGCAATAAACTGGCTACCCTGATCTGAAAGGATGGTGTCAGGGAATCCTACTCTCGCAAAAATATGAAAGAACACTTCCATGATATCTTTGGAAGTTATGTTCTTCATTGGAATCGCTTCTGGCCAACGACTGCATAGATCAAGGAGTGTTACAATGTACCTATTACCTCTCGATGTTACATGGTTAAGAGGACCAACTATATCGACCGAGATCTTTTCAAACGGTCTACTAGCCAAATCAGTAACTTGCAATTCAGCTTGTGGGTGTTTACTCTTTTTGACAAGCTTTTGGCAGATGTCACACGATCTGCAATACTGTTTGGTATCGTTGCAAAACTTAGGCCAATAAAATTGAGTAAGTAACCTTGCTCTAGTTTTAGCATACGCCATGTGTCCTGCAAAGGGTATGTCATGAGCTATATTCAATGCTTGCTTGCGGTTTTCTAATGGTAGCACTGTTTGATCTATAGTGTTTGCACCTTTAGTGTAGTACCGTGTTAGAATTCCGTTCTTCAGAGCAAAGTACCATTGAGCATTCTTTGCTACTCTTGGCTTTTAGCCTACAAGTTTAAAATACTTTTGCAAAGATCGATCGGCTTTCTGAGATGTTATAAACTTCTCCCTAGTTGTCTCAGGAGATGTTACAACTGGACTTACTCGTTGTAAAGCCCCTGTCTGATAGCTTTGATCTTGCATCTGTGCAGTAGATCTAGTTACTGCATTTATTACATCACAACGATCATTCTCATCACACGTTGATGTCACATTCACACAATTACATGTATGTTCTGGCGAAGCCAGATTGGCATTTGTACATTCAATTACAGGTGGTAATACATCATGAATGGTGATTTGTGATGAAGGTGAAATGGTAGTATCAATATTACAAATGACAGTTGATGTAATACTGTCATGTGGCATGTCATTCACTTCAGGAAGGTTTCCAATGATAACATCGCAACAAGGATTGGTTAATGCTGCGCATTTAACCTTTCCTGTAAGGAATGGTGTAGTTATATATGCCCATGCAAGTGGATATTTCTCTATGTTACCTGTGAACGTCCTGCATGTGACATATTTACCACTATATTGTGATGGTAAAATGTAATCTCTCTTCACGCCAATGAGCGTACTCCCGCTATCACGTAAAACTGTGGCAGCTCTACCATTAACATACCCCTGGTGGATGTTTAGTTTACCTTGGGAGTTTACTACAAAATTGGCCTCCTCATTGGTAACAGGTATAGAATGGCCGCATGTTAACACGCCATCCTCATGAAATTGATCACAAATGGTACATTTTTCATGATGGAACACATCAATGGAATGTACTGAGTTTACTGGGTGATCTTGTACACTTTCATCTTCTGAAGAAGAACTGTCAAACATGGCTGCATTAGCCTTTCTGGTCATTGCCTTGCCCTTACAATCCTTACGCCAGTGACCAAAAGCTTTACAAAGATAACATTTGGTAAGACTTCTGTAGTTCTTCCTTTCTTTATCTTGCTTAGAAATGTAGTTCTGCAAGTAAACAGTGTACCCAGGATGTTGGTCACACATATCATTTTCATTGTGTGATAGGTGGCAATATCTGCACTGATAAAATTTCTCTGCAGCTTGTTCATATGGTCTTTGTTTGTTATTTGACCTTGACTGATATTTGCCATATGTAACTGCTGCTACAAAGTCTGTGCTGGTCAGACGACTAGAGAAACATTGCTTATTGGCTGCAAAATAACCAGAGCCACGACTTTCAATCTGTTGGACACTTTCACACTGACATTCCAACAAAAATTTAGAAAATGGGGGTGGGAGAGATGTGATAATCTTATCTCTCAACATAAGATCAACTAATTTGTCATAACTTCCATTTACTTTGGCTGCTGACAGCCATTTAGAAAAAATATTCTGAATTTCTGAGATGTAATCAGAGAACGTGTGTGTAGGCTTAGGCGATAACTTCCTAAACTGTTCTCTATAACCTGATTCATCCAGTAAAAAATGTGACATAATTTTCGCCTTAATGTACAGATAATCTTCTTTCAGGTCATTTGGGATCGACTCTATGACTTTCAGAGGTTCCCCAGAAAGACTTCTTACATATACTATACCCCATTCAGGTTTTGGAATTTTATAATGATCCATAACAAATTCACAATTTTGGGTGAATGCTGCTATGCAATCACCTGTGTTGTAACTTTTAATCAGACCTTGGTATTTCTTGTAAGGTTGATCTTTGTCTGTTTCTCTATTAGCTTTATCTTTAGAAGATTCAGCTTTTAGCTGTTCAATTTTCAGTTGTGTTTCTAGCTCTTCTCTCTTGCTTTGGGCTAAGATCTCAGCTTGCCTCACTGCAGCTTCTGACTGTTTTAGAGCAGCTTCTGATTGTGCCTGTTGAAGCTTTAGAGAAGCTTCTGATTGTGCCTGTTGAAGCTTTAACGCTCTTTCGGCCGCACTTTCATCTCGTTCACTAATTTGCTCCTGTTTCAAAAGATATTCTGCATATTTACTTTCGCTCCATGCTCTCAATCCCTCACCAGACATATTCATTTTAAAACCCATTTCAATGAAATCGTTTAAAGAAGACATGATGAACAATACGTATGATGAAATGAATATAAACAAAATTACTTATGGTGTTAGTAATTTACAAATATTTCTAGCACAGTTGATGTTTAAAGCCAGACTAACGAAAGTATAAAGAGGAATGAAAAAAAATTGTATACTCAAGTAATCCTTGGGCAATGTGCTGTTCAGTGGTGCTCGAAATCACACTGGAACGTCCTTCGGGTTGACGCACAAAAAAAATTTTTGAAGTTCATAAGGTTCAGGTAAAGTTGACCCAAAACACCTGTACTTTTGAAACTAAACGAAATTAGAAAGTTTGTAAATGTATGGTGTATGTAATGTCACTGAAGTATGCTGTCAAGTATTATTGTTAGTCGTTACCACAATCAACAACTTTCACGCTCACACTAACCCTACTCAATGGCATTCAAGGGCACGGCCGCCATTTTGGATTTTAGGTACAAAATTGGTTGAATTTGGTGATAAGTCTGAAGACTGACTATCGTCTGAAGGTTGGCTTCAAATAATGTCTTCACACTTACAATTTAATGAAATCAACACTATTTAACCGTTACTTTATCCTAATCTGTGACTTGCGCACTTCTATCAACATCTTCACATTCGATTCAAAAACTCGGACATAAAATCTACAAGTTCGCATTCAGTTCAAAACTCGGACGAGAAACCCACGTTCGCACTTGTCAGAGTCTTGCGTAGGGCAAGATAAGTAGCTCGTTTTCTGGCAAGTGTGAAGCAGTATCAAACTATCAAATCACACGAAGTGAATATCCGAAACCGTTATTTACAAGCTTTATTTACGCGCTGCATTCATTATCGCACAGACATCGCGCAATGACAATCCATAGCAATCATTACAGCATGAACAATATCAATACAATACATAAGGATACATGCAATCAATATACATATCACTTACACGCCAAAATGCTCATGCGTTCGAACCAGTCTCCCACTGTCACACAGGCTCGCTCTCAATGCAGATTCAAAACCACTCGCAGACTCATGCAACCTGTCCATACAAACGCCTAACCCGGTCTGCCTGGCCTTTCGTTCTACACGCTAGTCGGCGCTCAAGTCAGCTGGTGTGACCCCTGCAAGGTTCACGGGGTGTACCGCTGACCATCGGTTATTTTAGCGTCGCTCAGTTGCTGTGCTTGGCTGCTTATACGGGCGTCGTCGAAGACGCCGCATTCCCTCTGTAGTGTTTAACATCACTCAGGGTTGCGCGTTGTTATGTCGCCTGGCGTTGGCACAGCCAACGCGTCGCAACCTCAGATGTGAGACTTTGACACATCAGTGTCTGAAACTGCTGTGACGGCCAATAATGAAGCTCTCTTGTCCCTCTCCTTTGACTCAAAGTAATCACTACTCGTCGAACTCAAAGTAATAGATGATCACAACAGTGAAAAAGAAATCAAACAAAAAGAATACATTAAAAGTACATTAAACAGCTGCACAGCATGTTAAAGATATTAACTAAAGAGATGTACTAGCTTTAAACTTTGAATAGTCAGTGGCTATATACACTAAACACTGTTTTACGGCCGAGAAGCAAGGACAACGAATAGGCAGTTTACAATAAAAGAGGCTCTGTGTCTTCTTTTTCTTCTTCATTCCCACACATTCCCACTTCCGGTTTCCGACTTCGAGTGGACGCACTCTCGCCAGCTCACCTGATTGTTAAATAATTTATCAGAGTTTTACCTTAATTAATTGAGATGCTGTGTATATAATTGTGTTCGTTTTAAAACTGGATTTATTTACAACTCAAGATGCCAAGATTATGTGACTGTTTATTTATTGAAACGAGGATTTCTTGTGAAATGTGATGGTAAGATCATCTACTTTGAATATCACCAATTATCGACTATCGACAACGTGTGATTTACTGATGCGTGACTATGGTGACAAATCGCCAAGCACCCTTTACATAATCGCGCCGAACCTATTTTTACTCCTTGCCTGTTTGAGCTGCATATATTGCTAAAATGGCTTCTAACTTGCGGCATTCTACTGTATCCAAGCGCCATGAAAATACAAACAAAGACAAGACGGGACAAAAGTTAACGATCACGCCACCAAAACGTCGGAATTCTTCAACGCCATCTTCAAAAATACGGCTTGATGAACAAGCGACCACTTAACCCACGCTGGACGAGCATCAGAGTTCACTAGCCCAATCTGACCAGACTAACATATCACCTTCATACAATCTTTCTTCGGCCGAACCACACAACCACAATGCCTGTCGTGAACTCATCCAGGCTTTGGAGTACAAGCTAAAAGATTTCATTTCCAACAACACAGCTAATATTATTGCCGTGTTTGAAGAAGAAAACGCTCGTCTTCAACAAGAAATCCGCCTCCCTAAAGAAGAGAAGGGCACTTTTAAAGCAACAATCAATGCCTTAAAACTAAAGTGTGCGCAGTCATTTGATAAAAGTGACAAACAGAAAGTATCCATGGTGCTTCAGAGATGTGTGTGACCATTTGAGGGTTCGTCGCAAAATGACATACAGACAGTTTCTACAGTTAGCAACACTACTAAACCTGTTGAACGCACACCGTCCATCTACCCCATTGATGTGCATATCAGCAACAGGCTCCAGGTCTTAAGTGTTGACTCTACAGCAGCAGACCAGGAATCTCAGAGCTCAGCAACTATCACTACTGGGTATCAACAATCAACGCAAACAAGCTATAACAAACAAGAACACAAGAAAGACGACAGTGACCAGTGGCAACAACAATCCAAGCGGACACGACAGCAACGTGAAATAACAATAGATGACAGTACAACACATGTCATCTTTAGAGACTCCCTGTTGAAGGGAATCTATAGTCGTCGCATGTCATCTTTTGACAGCGAATCAATTTCAATCAACCCCCTACCAGGCGTTGAAATTAATAGGCTGACAGCTACACTGCGAAAATTTAAAGTGAACGACAAAAATAGAAAAGCAGCAGTCCATATTGGCGTCAACGATATAACGGACAGTAAAATCATGAGAACCTCACAACTAGCTACATTGGAGGTGTTGTTTCGCAATAAATTTCCTAAATCATCTATGTTAATTTCATCAATCATTTCACCATGTTACGGGTTCCAGCGTCGTATTGCAGATGATGCAAGTCTAACGCTATATGCATTTTGTAACGATAACAACATGAATTTCATTTATAATACCCCGTACTTTACATCGCTGTCCGGAGCTTCTAAGAAACAAACTATATAGGGAACAAATACATTGTTCCAAGCTAGGAAGTAGCATACTAGCGAAGAACATAAGATATCCCGAACGTGCACAACAATCAGCACTAGTGAGAGGAGTAAACCGATCTTCACCTCCTGAAACAGCCATCTCTCAGGGTTCAGAAAACACTCCCTCTCTTCTCACACCACCCTTGCTCATTCAATGCCATGAATAGCAACCCATGCTCCAATACAAATGTTGCTAACTATTATGCTTTGTTTCCTCCCTTACCCGTAAAGCAATCTCCCCCACCATGTCAAATGGGACATTGTTAAACAATGATGCTGTGAACATGATGCGTGCTTCCAATATAGGCACTTCCAGTGACACTCATAGCAGTCGTCCCTCGTTGGACGGTAATCTACACTCCTATCAGTGGAACCGTAAACTCCAGCAGCTAATGCAATTCAATCCTGCAGCCTTGCACCAAGCTTTCATGATGTCATTCAAGCAAAGACATTTTCCTACTGCCATAGTCAGTTCATATAGGTTGAATCGTGGCATGAGTTTGTAACAAGCTCGGTCGACAGGAGAAGACCGTGCGAAGTGATCTACCACGGCATTGGTCACAAAAGCGTTGCCATGTTTCTTGCCGTGGCTCGTTATAAAGAACCTGACAAACTCATGACGATACTGTTCATAGTTCTAGAACACAATAACAAACATCAGCGTCCTTATATTTTCGACCACCCTTTATTTTCATTGACATTGCAACATCACCCTGCCGCCTACGATCTAATCACCCTCTCGGTAGATCTGGGGTAGAAAGATCATATTATTGTGCGACAAGAGGTGTAATACATTATATTTCGGGTGTCTGTTATAATCGTCATGAGATACGAGCCTCCCACATTGCCACTCTTTCGTGGTGATCGCTGTCCTATACAACATTCACTCTTCTAAGCTCTATTTTTGTCGACTGTCACTTGCACCGTGTAACCCTTACTTCGGTACATGGCATTGTGTCCAAAATACCATACGTCAACCGTGACAATCCCCCGATGTTTTGACAAAAAATCATGCAAGAACAAAAGTGTTAAACAAAACTGACACGCAGAGACAGCATCGACTGAATTCAATCGACCTGAAAGTCTTTCCATCTCTTCATAAATATGCACAACAGTGCCTAAACATTAACTATTCTAAAAGAGCGGCATAATGTTATCCATGCTCTATTAACTCAGAACTAGGTCCGACACTGAACATAGCTCTATTCCAACTGACTTAAAGTAACGTTTTGCCTTCGCGCAAAACGCCCTGCATACTTTCCACGCTTTTGTGACCAATATCGTGGTAGGTCACTTCGCACGGTCTCCTCCTGTCGACCGCGCTTGTGGGGCTTCCCTTTGTTGGGCTTGTCATTGTATCGTGACTTATCGTCACTCTACCACGTCTATTATACTATGCTATATACTTGACACTGTCGATAGCACAATCATTTGTTCCACAAAAGATTCACACAAGTCACTCGTCCCAGGTCTTCGGGGATATTCTTGGTTAATCATAGCAGATTTAAACTTCCAGGACCGCCCTTGTCTGATCAATCTTATTTTTATTGATATTGAAAGCCAGCGTCGTGGTGGACAATCTGGCATACGTTGCCAATCTCCTTGGACGCTGTCGTTGTAGACCCAGTTTATAATTGCTGAATACAGTGATAAGGAGTATCATTTAAGACAATATTTGTCAATGACCGCTTTTTCCGACATAAGCGTTTCATTATGCTCAAAATGTGGTAACTTTCAAGTTCGTGTTGACCACTCCCATCGCATACAAATGTATGCTTTTGTTGTCAAACCTCATGTTGTTCTTATTTTATTATTTTATAACTATTATTTCGTAATGATATCTATCCTTCTAATCCAAAAATAATTTCTTTCCATTTAGATCAGCAATGTTATTATAGAAGAATAATCTTCCAATATCGACGACGATCAATCTCTGACGAGCTCCCACGAGTGCCATGGTCCAGTTTATATAAGTTGAATCATGGCATGAGTTTGTAAAAAGCGCGGTCGACAGGAGGAGAGCGTGCGAAGTGAACTATCACGGCATTGGTTATAAAAGTGTTGCCAAGTTTCTTGCTGTGGCTCGTTGTAAAGAACCTGACAAACTCATGACGATACTGTTCACAGTTTTAGAACACAATAGCAAACACCGGCGTCCTTATATTTTCGACCACTCTTTATTTTCATTGACATTGCAACATCATCCTGTCACCCACGATCTAATCATCCTCTCATTAGATCTGGGGTGGAAAGATGATATTATTGTGTGGTGACAGATGTAATGCATTATATTTCTGGTGTCTGTTATAATCGTCATGAGATACGAGCATCCCACATTACCACGCTTTCGTGGTGATCGCTTCTCCTATACAAAAATAACTCTTCTAAGCTCTATTTTTGTCGACTGTTATTTGTACCGTGTAACCCTTACTTCGGTACATGGCACCTACCCCCTCTAAAAGCCTTAACTACTACTAAATAAATTTTCAAAAACCGTGCAAACTTATACACAAGCGACATCTTCCTTTCATTTTGTAATGTTCGCCAATCACGATCAGTGGCTCAACAAAAATGATCTATATATAGGCCATATCAACATACTTCATCTGCTCAATAAATTACCGGAACTCTCGGTAATAATGTCCAAACAGTTCCATGTGTTTTGAATCACGAGAAGCTGTCTTAACGGAAAAATAACCGACTACAAATTCTCTCTTAAGGGGTTTAAAATAATTCGGAGAGATGCAAATCAAAAATTAGAGACAGGTATTGCTGTAAACATCTCCAATTCCATCAATTGTTCCCGCAGAAGTGATCTCGAGACCGTAGGCATAGAATGTGTTTGGTTAGAAATGAAGCCAGTCAGCCAGCAACCGTTTCTCATTGGATACCTATATAGGAATCCTTGTGCCGGGTACAGCTGGTATTACTTCCTCACTACAATGATGGATACAGTATTTACAGCAGATAGGGAAATTGAGAAATTATGATACTAGTTGACTTGAACACAGATATTAGTAAATTCAACCAGACAGGGGACGATATCATTCTATCTTACAATTTCAAACAACTAATAAATCGTCCCACAAGGATTACAGACACCTCTGCTACTATATTTGATCATATATATGTTACTTGTCCAGATAATATTATTGAATGTTCTGTTCATGTTAGTACAGTTAGTGACCATTACCCTGTATGCTGCACATGGTCAAAAATTGGATTCAAAACTCCTAAAAATAAACATGTGAGCATCAAAATTAGAAATTTTAAAGCGTTCAACCAAGAGTTAATTTTACAAGTCTTAAAAAATGCAAACTTTGATCACGTTTACCATCGTCCTGATCCTGACGATGCAAAAGCTTTCTGGACAAAAGTCTGCAGTGTGTTTGATCAACACGCACCAGTCAAAGAAGTTCGTGTCAAGAATAAACAGAAACCCCCATGGGTCACTAGTGAAGTTCTGGAAATCATGAGAGAGCGAGATGAAGCACACAAAAATAAAGATTTCATCAACTACCGGAGACAAAGAAATAAAGTTAAATATGAAATTCGTAGGATAAAGAAAGATCATTTTAAAAATTTGATTATAGGTAAATCAAATAGCATAAATATATGGACGGCTATTAATTCGATAACAAACAAGAAACACTCGTCAGAGTCTGCAACACCAAACGCTATAGCATGCAAGGATTTCAGTTGTTTCTTTCAATCAGAAATATAGACTCTAAAGTCTTCAATACCAAACTCATCATGTAATTTAAGTTCATTATCATCATTCTGTGAGAAGTGCACTAGAAATATTCCCGCTGAGATTTCCTTTATGTCGGTTGCAGAAATATATAAATATCTCTCAAGCCTCAAAGCAATAAACTCACACGGCCTAGATGGGATCAGTAATAGAATTGTTCGCCGTGCCGCCACAATCATTAGTGAATCTTTAACGTTCATATGTAATCAATGCCTGGCCAAAAACTACTTTCCGTCTGCATTACAAATTTCTAACGTTTATCCTCTATTTCAAAATGGCCCAAATGATAACAGCGACTTGGGTAATTATAGAACTATTTCCTTACTATCGTTGCTATGAAAGCCATTAGAAAAGCACATTCATAAAATAACATTACATCATTTAATTAATAACGATCTAATAACTGACAGCCAATCTGGGTTTGATCTAATTATTCTTGCCATAGTGCTCTAACAAGAAATTACCGATAACTGGCATTTTAACATCAACAATGGCAACATTTGTGAAGCGGTGTTTGTAGACTTTCAAAAAGCTTTTGATATGGTAGATTACAATATTTTAACTAGCGAATTGAAACAAATGAAGACTAGTGCCAATATAGTGAACCTAATTACGTCATTTTTATCCGACAGACAACAAGTCGTGTCCTTTAGCAACAGTCTATCAAGACCAACATAGCTTAATATTGGTGCGCCCCAGAGCTCAATACTAGGTTCGCTGATTTTTGCAGTTTATATTAACGACCTCCTCTATATCTCAATACTACATGTGATCTATTTGCAGACGATTGTACTATATATGCTAGTCAGGAGAATCGTAGTGAACTAGAAAGTTATTTAAAAAAAAAAAAAAAAAAGAACTTGATAATCTTACTGGAAGGAGCAATGAAAACCGCATGCAAATTAACATCGACAAAACCAAATCCATGCTAATAACGACCTGACAAAAACTCCAGACACTAACTATAACTGGGGTAGCGCTCGAACTCCGCATAGACACGTTAACTATAGTTAATGTAAATGAACATATGTCAGTAGGTCTTTTAATTGATAGACATTTAAATTGGAGTTCTCATGTCCACATCCTTACCAAGAAAATAGCACAGAAAGTTTACCAACTTGCTAAAATGCAGCACTTCTTGGACGAAAGCACGCGAAAGTTATTCTATACATCTTATATTCAATCTCATCTCGATTATTGTTCCACAGTCTGGGATGGTTGCCAAAAATCCAATATTAAACGACTTTGTTCTCTTCAAACGCTGGCTATACGTCTAGTTTCTGGGACAAAACACGCTGAAAGTGATAATTTGTATAGTCATCTAAGGCTTCTACCACTTCGAAAGCGTTTCCTTTTTAACATAGCCAAATTAGTGAATAAAGTAATATCTAAAATTACCCCAGAGTATATTCGACCGTTGATTCAATCTCATGCAATTAACAGCAAGTGCTTACATTTATTATACGTCCAAAAACTTAGATTGGACATATACAAAACTTTTTTTGAGTATTCTCGTGCTCACTTATGCAATGACCTTCCAACAGATCTGAAAACTCCAATGAGTCCCTACACATTCAACTAACTACTCTTTCAATATTTACTCCTTACAGACTATATTCCCCCATAAGTCACCTAGTGGTATCATTTTTCACTATGTGAGAGAGAGAGAGAGAGAGAGAGAGAGAGAGAGAGAGAGAGAGAGAGAGCGTGAGAGTGAGTGAGTGAGTAAGAGAGGATATAAGAGAGTGAGAGAATAAGTATGAGACAATGAGAGCGAGAGAGAGTGTGTATGTGTGAGAGAGAGAGTAAGAGAGAGTTAGTGTGAGGGATAGAGTGAAACAATGAGAGAGAGAGAGAGAGAGAGAGAGAGAGAGAGAGAGAGAGAGAGAGAGAGAGAGTAGTGTGCGTGAAAGAAAAATAAAGAGATATATGATATTCCATATTTCTTCTGTATCCTCATCTTTCATATTATCACTTTTACTGCCACTTGATTTTAACATGTACTATATGCACTGCGCATTTCATCATGTTTATGTCAATTCCAGGAATTATATTCTTTATTGAATTGCATACCCTTTTCTTCGTTACACAATGCATAACATATTGTTTTCATTTTCATAATTTTTTTCCGTTTGGGGATGTGTGGGTGGGTGGGGAATTGTGTGTGTGGAGATATGAGTGTGTGGGGAGATGTGTGAGGGATGTGTGTGTGGGGGGGGGTGCAGGTGGGTGAGGATTTGTGTGTGGATGAGGGATGTATTGGTGGGGGATGTGTGTTTTAGGTGTGGCCTGTGGTTGGGGTATGTTTTTTGGGTGGGTGGGTGTGTGGGTGTTGGTGAGTAGTGGGATTTGTGGGTGTGATTGGGTGGGAATGTGTGTGTGGATGTGTGGGTGGGGGTGTGTGTCGGTGGCATGGGAGATGGGTGTGGGGGTTGTGCGTATGGGTGGGGGTGTCTGGTGTGGGTGCGGGATAGAAATGTGAGTGAGAATGTGGGGATGTGTGTGTGTGTGGGATTGTGTGGGTGGGTGGGGGATATATTTCTCAGTGGTGGGGTGTGGGTGAGTGGGAGATGTGTTTGTGGATGGGGATGTGTGTGTGGATGACGGAATGTGTGGTGGGTGGGGAATATGTGTGTAGGTGAGGGATATGTGGTTGGTAGGGATATTTGGATGGATGCTTGAAAGAGTGTGGGTGTGATGGGTGGGTGGTTGTGGTGGGTGGGTGGTTGTGTTTGTGGGGAATGTGTATGTGGGTGGGTGGGTTGGTGGCTGGGTGGCTGGGTAGGTGGGTGAGTGATGTGTGGGTTAATTGGTGTGTGAGGGTGTGGGGATGTGTTTGGGTTGAGGGATGTGTGTGTGTGATGGGTGTGGGGAATGGGTGTGGGTGTATGATATGTCTGTGTGGATGTAGGTGTATGTAGGTGGGTGTAGAATGTATGTGTGGGTGGTGAGGTGTTTGTAGGTGGGAGATGTGTGGGTGGGTGGGAGATGGGTAGGGAGATGTGTGTGGGTGAGGTATGTGTGGATGGGGATGTGACTGGGGGATGAATGGGGGGGCTTGTGTGTGGGTGGTGGATGTGTATATGGGTAGGGTGTTGTGTGGGAGGGGATATGTGTGTGAGGGAGGGGTGTGTTAGTGGGTGGGGGAAGTGTGATTGGGTGTTGGATGTGCGGGTGGGTAAATGATTCATGAGAGGGCGAGGGATGTGTGTTTGGCTGAGTGGTTGTGGTGTGTGAGTGTGGGTGGGTAGATGGGAGATGTATGTGTTGATGGGTGGGTGAGTGATGATGGGTGTGAGTGGCTGAGGGATGAGTACGTGAGTGGATGGATGCGTGTGGGGGATGAGTGTATGGGTGGGAGATGTGTGTGTGTGGGTGGGAAAATGTGTGTGGGTGGGGATATTTGTGGGGTATATGTGGGTGGTGGGGTGTGTGTGGGTATATATGTGTACCTATATGTGTATATTTGTATATGGGTGGTAGATGTGTTTGTTGGCGGGGAGATGTGTTTGTGGGCGGGAAGATGTGTGTGTGGGTGGGGGTTGTGTGGATGGGGGATGTGTGGTTAAGGAATGTGTGATTGGGGGATGGGTGAATGGGGGTGGGTGGGTGAAGGATGTGTGAATTGGTGTGTGTGTGTGTAGGTTGGGGGACTGGGTCGGGGATTGTATGTGTGTGCTCGGTATGTGTGGGTGGTTTGGGGGAGATTGTGTGTGTGGGGATGTGTGCAAGTGGGGGAAATGTCGGTGGGTGAGGGTTTTGTGTGTGGGTAGGTGCGGGATGTGTGGGTTGGCGGGGATATGTGTGGGTAGGGGGTGTGTGGTTGGAGGATGTTTGTTTGGCTGGGTGGTTGGGTGTGTGTGTTTGTCGGGTGGAGGATATGTCGTTGGGTGAGTGTTGGTGGGTGTAAGATGTGTGTGTGTGTGTGTGTGTGTGTGTGTGTGGGTGGGAAGATGTATGTAGGTGTTGGGATGTGTGGGTGGGTGATGGTGAATGGGTGCATGTATGTGTGCCTGGGGGTGTGTGGGTGGGTTAGGGCGTGTTTGTGGATGTGTGGTGAGTGGGAGACGTGTGGGTGGATGGGGAGATTGTGTAGGTGGGTGTGTTTGTGGGTGGGAGATGGGTGGGGGAATGTATGTGTTATGTGTGCCTGGGGTGTGTGTGTGGTTGGGTGAGGGATGTGTGGGTGGATGGGGGATGGGTGTGTAGGTGGGGGTTGTGTCTCATAACATGGTAATATGCATTGTTTATGTTTACAACATTCTTTTGACAATGTTTTTTTCCCTATGTGAATGTATTATGCACTATTGATGAACGAAAAATGAGTGATTGGAAGGGCGGAATGTAAGACGGGCCTGCGTGCCCAATTTGTTACCCTTTGAAAATAAAGTCCGTTCGTTCGTTCTTCGTATAGTCCAAGCCGTGTTGTTTTTGTCATCATGTATGTCCACAGCCTTCTGTCTTGCGTACAGCTACTGTTCTTGTAGTCCATGTGTTGTGACATTGGTTATCATTTGCCTAGTGCACTGCCAATCATGTCTGATACATATATTTTTCTGTGAAATAATGCCAAATAGTCTAGCATCTTCTCTCTTGGTTCCCCCCCCCCCTTTCAACATCTTCTACATTTTCTTCCTGTTGTCACTGTTATGTTTTTCAGCATCACGATCTTACGGCACATAGTATATTACTGCCGGAGTATCGCAGGAGGGATTTGACAGTAGACGGGGTATTAAACGCAATAGCAAAAGCATTTACTGTACATTGCGCAGGGTTAATTCTTAAATGTCAGAATTTGGAACAGATCTTGAATATATTAAAAGTAAATTGTAAACAACCCTTACCCACGCCATGACGGCATCACATTTTTATCGACTAATAGGCACTCTGTGAGTGATGTCAGTGCCACACTGGTCACCTGTTGTTCACAGAACATTTCCTGCTACCTCTTTTATGCTGGGTTGACCTGGGAACCTAGGTCAGTTTATTTTAACCCCAGCGTTGATGTGGATTCAAACACATGTATTCTGAGTTGGAAGGCTAGCATGCTAGCCATTGCTCTATCAAGGCTCCCAACAATGGGTTGGGTATAAGCATGCAATTAAATACATATGTCTGGGTCTGGTTAAATCTGCTTATAGATATTTGTGTGGTTGGTTTCTTTCAGGCGTTGATGCATGCAGCACAGGAAAGCCCTGTGAGCACATCTGTACCAACATTTCTACTGGTCGCAAATGTTCTTGTAAGTCCGGATATGCCATCAATGATGAGGACCCTACCTTGTGTGATGGTTTGTAATCATGTTTTTCATTTGTTTTGTTTTTTTGCTTCTCGGATTTCTTCCTTCCTCTCTTTTTCTTCTCTTTTACATGCATTCATTCCTTCTTTCTTCCTTTTATTCTTAATTAGTTTCTGGTGTCTATTTCATAATTGTCATCAACAGATATAACTTCATCGTTGACACATTCAGACTGTATATTTCATAAGTGTAATAAATAAATACAGATAATTTCAAAACAGCAAGAATATACAATACCTGAAGCAAACGTCTCTTAGTATGGTAAAAAAAAAATATACAAATCAATTTTCCGCTCTACTGCACCCTCTTATCAGCAATATTTTTTTTCTGTTTTGCACAAGTCAGAACCCAGAGTTCCCGCGTTCCTCTGTAAGATAGTCATTTTTGGAATGCTTTCCTTTTATTTTTCTAATATTAGACTACATATTTTAATTACAACCTAGCAAGGTTGCACAGGATATGGCTTATTTATAATTGAAAGAATGGAGCCCAAAAGTCTACGTATTTTTTATTACACAGCATTACAACAACAACTTTTTTTTATGCCAAACATTTTACACCTAATCTTATATATAAAAGGCAATCTCCGTCTGTATGTCTGTATGTATGTATGTATGTCCTTTATGCGTTCGCGAACGGTCCATCCGATTGAGATGAAATTCTCTACACGTCTTCCTCTCATTCCCGCGCTGCCAAATTTCATAGTTTTTTTTTTCTTCCTCCTCCTCCCTCCTCCCCCTCCCTAAATACGTACGTAAATAGAAGAGATAAGCAGGGATAAGGAGGAGGGAGGAGGAGGGAGAAGGAGGGGGAGAAGGGAGGAGATGGAGGAGGAGGGAGGAGGGATGAGGGGGAGGAGTGAGGGGGAGGAGGAATGAAGAGGAGGAGGAGAGAGGAGGAGAAGGGAGGAGGAAGGAAGAGGAGTGATTAGGAGGAGGGAGGAAGGCGAGGAGGTAGGAGGAGGAGGAAGAGGGAGGAGGAGGAGGAAGGAGGAGGAGGAGGAAGAAGGAGGAGGAGGATGGAGGAGGGGGAGGGGAAGAGGAAGAGGGTAGGAGGAGGAGGATTATAACGCATATGCCTGTAGATAACTGCAGCGAAAAGGTGGGTCTGTCTATCTATCTGACCCGGCGTGGCTTCGCCCAGCTCCTGGCGGGGAGCGTCTCATTAAATTCATACAACTAAAAAAAATTTACTTAAAAGAATGTCCTTCCACACACCATCCATTATTTTTTAATGAAAACTGTTTTTAATCACCTACATGACTGTAGATAACTTCTTTCAGCATAAAAAGATGAGTTACAATGTTATGCATTATGCTTTATTTTTATGAAAACTTTGAAAATGCCTTAAAGATTATATCATTATTTATTATAACTCATATGCCTGTAAATAACTATAGACAAAGAGTTTATAAATCTTTGAAAACGATGCAACAATATGACTATGAGGTATATAGCAAAGTTATTAAAAGTTATGCCCCTTGAAATAACTTTTCTAGAGTTCTGTCTCTCTGTCTGTCTGTCTATCTATCTGTCTGTCTGACCCGGCCCGGCTTCGCCCAGACCCTGGTGGGGAGCATCTCATTTAATTCATATAAGTAGTCATATAAGCTCCCGTTCCCGACTATCTGTCTGTCTGTCCGTCCGTCCGTCTGTCCGTCCGTCCCTCCCTCTCTGCCTGTGTGTCTGTCTGTCTGTCTAATCATTTATTGGTTGCAGTTAGAACAACCTTAGATAAACGAAGACCAACTTACAAAAAGAGCACTTGAAAGATATTTACATCTTCCCCCAATAATTAACTTGGGTAAATGGAGCGGCGGCAGCAGCAGCAGCAGAAGAGGAAAAAGGAGGAGTAGGAGGAGAGAGAAGGAAGAGGGAGGTGGAGGAGGGATTAGGAGGAGGAGGGAGGAGGGGGCGGGAGGAGGAGAAGGAAGAGGGAGGAACGAACGAACGAACGAACGAAAGATAAGCAACAGATTCGAAGTGCTTCAAGAAAATTCGTCAGAAAACGTACAGTGCTATAGTGCACTGCCAACAGACAACACACGCCTCCAGGAAACACAGGGAGAGTCACATGGAGACGTACAGACTGCTGCTAAATGGGAGAAACAACGAGCAAGGCGTACTGACAACCAACATGTGCAGACAGCACGAACCGACTGTACACACATTATAATAGGCGACTCTCTAATGAAAGGTCTTTATAGCGACCGGATGGCTACTACAGACAAAGACATTGTTTCCATAATTCCACTGCCTGGGGCTGGTGTTGACCGGCTAACAGACAAGATTAGGAGGTTGGCTGTAAATCTTAAAGTAAAAAGGGCAAGCGTCCATATTGGTATCAATGACACCATGAACAACCAGCAAATCACAACATCTCAACTGCTGGCGCTCTTGAACGGATTACGTCACACTTTTCCTAACTCGTCCATCTTCTTCTCCTCCATCATATCACCGAGTTATGGATTCCAGCGTCGTCTAGCTGACATAAATAACAACATATTGCAGAAGTTTTGCTCTCACAACAACATACAGTTCATCAACAACACACCGGTGTTTACTTCACAGTCAGGAGCACCTAAAAAGCGACTTTATAAAGATCAAGTACATTTGTCTACATTGGGCACCAGCTTGCTCGCCAAAAATCTTAAGTACCCTGAACGTACACAACCTACATCCAATACTGGATCGCGTAGGACACTTTTAGCTACACCACCTCAAACTCAAGCCAGACGACATACTGCCGCCACATCAAGTACCAATAAGCCAGAAGAGAGCAGACCACTCATAACCACGGCACCTGATATCCAAGCCAGACGGAAAAATTCCACCACACCAAATCCGTACAATACGCCCTCTTTCACGCAGGAGGATGATAATTATGAAGATACGTTCCCTCTTCTCCACAGCAAGGATAAATCCAGTAGTAACAACAACGTGCCACCACAGCCTCCTGTTAGCCACGAATCAGAGCCTGTAGTTGGAAGTCGTTACACACCCGTGAGAAATCAACAGTATCCACTCCATTGTAACCCAGAGTTGTTATACCTCACACGGTTTAGCCCAACTTCACTTCGGCAGGCATTTATGATGTCGCTGTACCAAGGACCAACACAGCCTGGTATTTACTAGCAATTCAGCACAAAGCAACACCGGATCTCGGTACAAGAAAGGGCCTCTCCTATAAAGTTTATGCGCATACTTGGTTATTGATTTATATATCAACGTATTAAATTGTACGTGGCTGTAAACATTGACTCGTATTGAAGTCACAGAGATTGACACTTAGATATCTTTTAGAATACTTTTTATCGCCTTAATACCCTGAGTGAGGGGGTCTTCACTCCCCGCTTTAAACAGAGACATTGACTTGTATAGTCATTTATTGATTCTTTTGGATAACAGTTGGTACTTAGCTTGTGAAGTAGTTTTTTTTCAAGTTAATTATTTGTTGTATGTTCTTTAATTCGTTTTGTTCCTTGTTTGCATTATATTCGTTGGTCTAATTAGTTATATCGTTATAATATTGTCATTTACTTATTGATTTGTATTACTGACATTTTGTAAGTTAATGTAATTGTGATTTTGTTTTATGATCTTGTATTTTAGCTTAACTTTGACGAATTTACACTTTCTTCATGGATGAAATGT
The DNA here is from genome assembly GCA_963921405.1 of Cepaea hortensis. Classification (NCBI taxonomy): domain Eukaryota; kingdom Metazoa; phylum Mollusca; class Gastropoda; order Stylommatophora; family Helicidae; genus Cepaea; species Cepaea hortensis. The sequence goes on along the minus strand of OY992883.1, from coordinate 92,315,502 downwards.
CTGAGAAGTGGCAACACTGGCTCAATAAGTCAGGAATACGCCTTGGACACTTAAACATTTGAAGCTTATTTAACAAGCTACCAGAGTTATCTTCTATTCTTAATCAAAATTTTCATTTATTCGGCCTTAGTGAAAGTAGGCTTAATGATACAATTTCAGATGAGGACATCTCTATTAAAGGGTACAAAGTTTTTAGAAGGGATCCCTGTAGGAAACAAGAGACAGGCATAATAACCTATGTTTCTAATTTACTAAATGCTCGCCGTAGGCTAGACTTTGAAACTTGCGAAATAGAATGCATCTGGCTAGAGCTAAAACTTCAAAACCGCACTCCCCTGATAATTGGCTACCTTTATAGAAATCCAAGTGCTGGACACGTCTGGTACGAAAACTTCACTACCATGATGGATGTGGTTTTCACTTCTGGGAAGGAAATTATACTACTCGGAGACTTTAACATTGACACCAACAAATCCAACATAATATGGGGAAATATAATTGCATCATACAATTTCCAACAAATAGTACAACAAGCTACTAGAGTAACAAAGTCATCTTCAACAGTCATAGATCACATTTATGTAACTTGCTCAGACAACATCATAGAATGCACCGTACCAAATTGTGCAATGAGCGATCACTACCCAATATGCTGCACGTGGTCTAAAAAAGGAATTAAAACTCCTAAACATAAACACATAAGTGTAAAATATAGAAGTTACAAAAATTTCAACCAAAACGCATTTTTACAGGACTTGCTCAGTTCACCTCTAGACAATGTTTATCAGCTTCCTGACCCGGATGATGCTCTGGAATTCTGGATTAAAACCTTTATTGATGTTTTTGATAGACATGTGCCAGTCAAGGAAGTTCGAGTAAAACACCACGTCAAGCCACCTTGGATCACCCAGGAAATACTTGAAATTATGAGAGACAGAGATAAAGCACATAAAAAGCGGGATATCAGTGCATACCGTACTCTTAGAAACAAAGTTCAATATAGCATACGACAGGAAAAGAAAAGTTACTTTAAGAACTTAGTAATGGATAAAACAAATAGTAAGGATATATGGAAGGCAATTAACACCTTGACAAACAAGTATAACTTCCGAAATTCTTTACCATCAAATCATATTACATGCGACCAATTCAGTAATTTTTTTCAAACTGACATAGACCAGTTGAAGGCTTCAATACCTAATTCTCCTTGCAACTTATCTTTATTGTCATCGTTTAGTGAGAATAGATGCTCCCGCGATATTCTTTCCGACATACCGCTAATGACAATCACTGAAGTATTCACTTACCTCAGTAACCTAAAAAACACAACCTCATCTGGGTTAGATGGAATCAGCAACCGGATTCTCCGTTGTGCTGCGCCAGTGATTTGTACATCACTAACCTATATATATAATCAGTGTCTAACCAAAGGCCACTTTCCATCAGCTCTCAAAATCGCTAAAGTGTACCCTCTTCTTAAATCTGGCTCATTGGACAATGGTCTCCCGAACAATTACAGATCCATTTCCTTACTATCATCACTATCTAAGCCACTAGAAAAACACATCCATAAAGTAACATTACAGTATCTAGTTCGCAACAAGCTTATTGTTGACAGCCAATCAGGATTTCGATCATAATATTCTTGCCATACGGCCCTAACAAACATGATAGAAAATTGGCACCAGAATATAAACAACAACAGTCTATGTGGAACTGTGTTTATTGATTTCAAGAAAGCATTTGATGTGATAGACCATGTTATTTTAATTAAAAAACTCGAGACAATGAAAATTGGCCTTAATGTAGTCACTCTAATATCATCTTTTCTATCAAACAGAAAGCAAGTAGTATCACACAATAAATATATGTCTCAAACCACTACCTTCAATATTGGAGTACCGCAAGGCTCTATTCTTGGCCCTCTATTATTTGCCATATATATTAACGATCTACCTTTGCATCTTTCGTCGTCCTGCGATCTATTTGCAGATGACTGTACGGTGTACACAAACGCTGAAAACTGTATTTTACTGGAGTCGTCTTTACAACAAGAATTAAATAATGTACTTAAGTGGAGCTATTCAAACCGTATGCAAATTAACATCACTAAAACAAAAGCAATGTTATTAACAACCAGACAAAGACTTCAAACTCTAAGCCCACACACATCACTTCAACTTCACATCGATAACATGCCAGTAGAAAGTGTAATTGAGCACACAACATTAGGCATAATCATTGATAGAAATCTAACCTTTAATTCTAATGTTCAAGCGCTCATTAAACAAACAGCGAAAAAAGTCTATCAACTCGCCAAGATTAAAAACTTCCTTGATGAGGACACAAGGAAACTATTCTATACTTCTCATATACAGACACACTTTGACTACTGCTCTACAATCTGGGACGGTTGTTCTAATTCAAACACCAAGCGACTTTACTCACTACAGAAACGGGCCATGAGTCTAATTTATAGCAAACATTTATCTGACAATCCTAGCCTGTATAAACGCCTTCAGTTACTACCATTCCGCAAACGCCTGCTTTTCAATAAAGCTAAACTAATTCACAAAATCCTGCATCGGAATGCCCCAAATTACCTTTGGCCTTTGTTTAAATATAATGCTAGACACAGTAAACGTTTAAATATACTACATATTCCGAAGCCTAGGATTGACTTATACAAAACAAGCTTAACGTACTCTGCATCTCAGCTGTGGAACAATCTTCCATAAGAAATCAAAGACATCACCAATCCCTATTCATATAATCGCAAATTATTCGAACACTATCTCAATACGGATTACCTTCCCCCTTAATAATTGAGATAATAATAATAATAACAAAACCCTAGTATAACAGCAAATCACCTTTTTGTAGACCAGTATATTCCACATGGCTAATAAGTGTCAGACCATTATTTAATATTACTGTGTCGTGTAGTTTTGATGTTTGCATTTTGCCCATGCCTTTATAATGCATATCTTTTATATTGTTACTGTTGTTTGTTAGCCTTGAATGATGTGCGAATGAAATAATGTATGAAAGAGAGTGATAGAAGGGCAGAATGTTAGCGGGCCTGCGTGCCCAATTCTTAACCCTTTGAAAATAAAGTTTGTTCGTTCGTTCCTCCTCCTCCTCCTCCCCTCCTCCTCCTCCTCGCTCCTCCTCCCTCCTCCCTCCTCCTCCTCCCCCTCTACCTCCTCCCTCCTCCTCCTCCCTCCACATCCCTCCTCCTCCTCCCTCTTCCTCCTCCTCCCTCCACATCCCTCCCCCTCATCCCTCCTCATTCTCCTCCCTCCTCCTCCCTTCTCCTCCTCCCTCCTCCTCCTCCTCCCTCCTCCTCCTCCTCCCTCCTCCTCCTCCCTCCTCCTCCTCCTCTCTCCTCCTCCCTCCTCTCTCCTCCTCCCTCCTCCTCCCTCTACCTCCTCCCTCCTCCTCCCTCCTCCTCCCTCCACATCCCTCCTCCTCCCTCTTCCTCCTCCTCCCTCCTCATCCTCCCTCCTCCTCCCCTCCTTCTCCTCCCTCCTCCTTCTCCCTCCTTCTTCTCCTTCCTCCCTCTCCCTCCTCCTCCCTCCTCCTTCTCCCTCCGCCTCCTCCCTCCTCCTCCTCTCTCTTCCTCCTCCCTCCTCCCTCTCCCTCCTCCTTCCTCTCCCTCCTCCTCCCTCTCCTCCTCCCTCCTCCTCCGCCCCCTCCTCCTCCCTCCTTCTCCCTCCTCCTCCTCCTTCTCCCTCTTCCTCCTCCCTCTTCCTCCTCCCTCCTCCTCCCCCTCCTCCCTCCTCCTCCCTCTTCCTCCTCCTCCCCCTCCTCCTCCCCTCCTCCTCCTCCGCCCCTCCTCCTCCCACCTCCTTCTCCCTCCTCCTCCCTCCTCCTCCTTCCTCCTCCTCCCTCCTCCTCCCTCTTCCTCCGCCTCCCTCCTACTCCTCCCTCCTCCTCCTAATCCCTCCTCCTCCCTTCTATTTCCTCCCTACTCCTCCTCATCCCTTCTCCTCCCTCCTCCTCCTCTCTCCGCCTATCTCTTCCTCCCTCCTCCTCCTCCCTCCTCCTTCCTCTTCCACCTCCCTCTTCCTCCTCCCTCCTTCTACTCCTCCTTTTTCTTCTTCTGCTGCTGCCGCCGCTCCATTTACCCAAGTTAATTGTTGTGGGGAGACAGACAGACAGAAGAGACAGACAGACAGACAGACAGACAGACAGACAGACAGACAGACAGACAGACAGTCGGGAACGAGAACTTATATGACTACTTATATGAATTAAATGAGATGCTCACCACCAGGAACTGGGCGAAGCCGGGCCGGGTCAGCTAGTTTTGCATAAATGAGGTCTGATGATTTCAAATATAACATTTATTTGTCTCCATCAGTGTCAGTCTTTTAGATACAGGCATTTGTGTATTTAATTAATATTATTACAGTATCTAGTCCCTTACAAAATGAAACTGCTTGTTTACTTAGTTTCAGATTTCCAGGAATCTTCCAAGAATTGCCTTTTTTAGATTTCAACCCACTGCATGCATGTTAGTATGCTAGTTGTTGTCTTACACTTCTCTAACACACAATGAGATCATCTTCAAGAAGAGCATGCTGTCTTTTATCTGATTTACTTTGTTATATTTGTGGAGAGTACACTTTGACAGAAGAACATAGGAAGCATATTGGTACTTCAATTTTAATTCACCGCAACAAAGAAGAATCCCTTCGAGCCTCATTTGCATCGGTCCGGCGTTCATTTTCCGGTTTAGTGTTCGGTGGACTGCTAGACCGATCGATGGATGTTTTTAAGTTTTTGGGCCCGTAACTAAAAAAACATCCATCGATCGGTCTAGCAGTCCATAGATTACTGTTTTTGTGAAAACGACATACCTTGCTTACTTTAATGTAGAACTATGTCACCAGGACAAGTCTTGGGTTCCTCATATTGTTTGCAAAATATGTGTTGAACACCGGCGATAGTGGACTTGTGGGAAAATAAATCAATTAAAATTTGGAATTCCAATGGTTTGGAGAGAGCCCATGAACCTCTATGATAGCTGTTATTTCTGTGTTGTGGGGGTGGGTGGTTTACAAAAGAATGGAATATCCAGATTTAGATTCAGCTAGACGACCAGTTTCAAACAGAGATGACGTACCAATTCTAAACTTCAGTCAGATTTCAGGTTCCCTACTAGAAGATGAGTCAGCAGTGGCATGTGGAACGGCAAGTGATAGAGATTTCGAAGTTGATTTTCCAGCTGCTCAATGCTTTGACTAGCGTAAACTGAATGATCTAACCCGTGATCTATGTCTCTCCAAGTAATCTTAAGAACTATTGGCTTCAATATTGAAAGAAAAATATTACTAATTGCTGAAACAAAGGTTACATTTTATATCATCAATCAAAGAGCCAGATTTTCTTCCATTCTTTCGTAAAGAAAACAACCTTGTTTTTGTACTAATATAGAAGGTCTCGTAAACTAAATAAGTGTAAGTTATACACCAAATGAGTGGCTATTTTTCATTGACAGCTCTAAAAAATGTTGTAAAGGTGTTCCCTTGCACAGTGGTAACAAATATGACTTAATTTCAATTGCTAATTCTACTAAAATGAAAAATTTAAGTATTTAAAACACAACTTTATGGTTTGTGTAGATCTTAAAATAATGAACTTCTTGTTTGGTCAGCAAAGCGTATTCACGAAATATCACTGCTTTATATGTTTGTGGGATAATAGGGATACGCACTGGACAAGGAAACAATGACCGTTGAGGGATGAATTTAAAGTTGAAGAAAAACATATTGTCAACAAGCCTCTCATTGATCGAAAAAGAGTTATACTGCCACCATTGCATATAAAGCTGGGCTTGACGAAGCCATTTGTTAATATGAAAGCAGATTACAGTCAAAATGACACTGATAGCACCTAACTCTAGGCTTGTACATAACAATTGCCCTACTAAGAATGTCATTATTTATTATCTCAAAAACTGAAGCTTGGAGAAGGGAAAGAGAGCTATGTAATACAGTACTTTTTGAGATACTCATTTGGTACCAGGCCGGGAGGAAAGTCTCGACACCAACCTCGTTCCAATTCCAATTTTCGAAAAAACAATTCCAAATTCGGTCTCGTCTAACCTGCTTCCTCAGCGGTGGTTATTGTTGAGAGCCGTGGTGTTTGTGGCTTTTTAGCCCTGTTTCTTGTCTTGTGCGCTCTTACGAGTGAGTCCTCACTCTGACCGGTTATATCGTTCCAATAGATGCAAGGTCTTTTAAGAACTCAAGCAACTTGAACATCAATGTATTTCTTCTGTTTCTGCGTTCCTCTTTCGACAGGAATCCTTAGCTATGCGCCTCATAGACCAGTGTCTCTGATTTAAGCATTCATTTGTTTAAGCTTTGCTTCTTATAGTTGGATTCCTTCCTTGTGACGGGTTCTATCTACCCATGGATCGTTTACTTTCCTAACAATTTTGCCATGCCTGCTCCTTGTGATTTCCAACTACCGTTGCATGTTTTAATCTTCTGTTTTTCATCCTTATACGAGAAGGCTATGTATTAGATCTCACTACCCAAGAGAGCAGTGGGACGTGTGATGTCATTAGATACCACAGGATCATCCAGTGACGCTTCTTGTGCAGAACTGTGTCTCTATAACTGCCTTTCGAAATTTATCTCTTGTATAAGCCAGCAGGTCTGGTAATGTTGCTATGACTTGTAAATTAACAATCAAATCTTAAATTCATCTACATTGTGGTCGTCTTCTCTGGTACACCTCCCTCTATAGTTATATTTTCTTCTCTATTCTTATCTATTTTCGTGCGAGTCCATTGTCATTGGACAAAAGGCACCAAATTAAAGATCAAACACGTAGACAAAGCACTCTACAACTCAATCTCCCTTCAAACTCTATGCTACCAATGACAAACCGGGACTATGACAGAACACGAGAAAAGAAAAATTACAACAGAACTTCAAAACAATGTTTTCCCGTAGCGAATATGAATAACGAGGACACAACCAATAGATTGTAAGATTTATTGCCTGGCATATTTCGCTGCATCTCGTCAGGTACATGCTGCAGAATTCACACAACATAAAGTAAATTAACTAGATAAATCCTTCAAGCTGAAATATACAATGATTATATAATGATATATAATAATGATTAATCTACACAGGCCAGTTTTGTGCAAACAGAAAGACATGTTAGTCAGCCTAAAATTACCGTGGTAGACAATTTAAATTACAGTGCGAACATGTGTATATTTCAGAAATGAAATTGCTGAGAAGAGTACGCAATATACAAAGAAGGGAGAAAATCAGAAATGAAGAAATCACGACTAAAATGTGGGTTATAGAAGAGCTAAATTTAATAAGAAAACAGCAATTTAAATGGTTTGCCCATATTACTAGATTATCAAATAACAGTATACCACAGCAAGCATTGATGTACAGACCAAATAGAAGCAGAAGAAGAGGCCGGCCATGTAACCAACGGACAGAGGGAATAGCAGCGTCCATGGGAATCTCGATACATGAAGCCCTTAAACGGACACTCTCCCGCTGTTTAAACTTCACCTCGACACCGCAAGGTACAAGAGGAACAAGACGAGAAGAGCCCATAAAGGTTTTAATTGCTTTTGTTTTTTTGCAAAGCAATGTCTTTTCTGATTGTATATTCTGTCATCACAATTCCATCACCCGTCAGCCTTGAACATAGACATACAAAACTGTTCATTGTCTGTAATTTCTATCCAATAGATACATGTGTCGGCGTATTTGTTTTATCGGTTGTCAGTGTTGATGTTTTGTTTTTGTTTTTCTGCATTGCGACATAGTTTGTTTTTAACTGTGCTCAAGCAAAGACTTTATTAGTTTCCGAATTCCCATTTCTGTTCTTGATTAGTTATACCTTTATTCACTCATTCAATAGCAGTCCTTTGAATAACCTCGCTCACATTAAACACCTTCCGGAAAACCTCTCGATCATAAGCAAGATGTCCTGCGTCCGATACACCCATCTGGAAATCATCTGACACATCCTGCACCCATCTTCTCTTTGGCCTTCCTTTTCCTCTCTTCCCGGGCCTATACCCCTCCATTATTGTTCTCTCCAAACTGTCGTGACGTTTCAAGTGACCAACATAGTTCAACTTTCTTTGTTTTATCGTCTTTAATAGCCAACCTTCTTCAATATTCTCCTCTTGAAATATGGATTTGTTATTTTCTTTATCCAAGATACTCTTAGAACTCGTCTATAACATTTATATTCAAAGACATTCATGCGCTGTTCAGCTTGTTTAGTAAGTGCCCAGGTCTCACATGCGTATTTTGCAATGGGAAAGATGCATGCTCTTAAAAATCTAATGTTTGTAGTTCTATCTGTCCCACTTCATAATTTATTCAGTTGCTTTAGTCTTTGAAGAGCAATAGATATTCGCCTTTTAATTTCTTTCATGGGACGCAGAGATATTTCCAAGGCACCAGGGCCAGGTTCAATACTGGCCAAGGCCTATTGACGCGTCCTCGTCGAGCGTCCTGGGCAACAGGTCTCTTTGGGGTCCTGGCTAAAGTCAGTAGGATCGTTGATTCCTCCGAAGTCGGAGAGAGTCTGCTTGCACGGCGAGGAACCACCAGTCTTCACACCAATAAGTCAGACATGGGACAACGGATGCTCACGCAAACCTCAGGCCCTGTATGACATCACACTGATGTTGGACAACAGGATGTCTTCATCCGACATACAGGACTTCACACTGGAGTTCACGGCCAGCGAACGCAAGCAAACAAGCAAGCAATTTCTTTCATTGTGTCACCATTGTTGGTAATCAATGACCCGAGGTATTCGAAATTTTCCACCACCTCCAATTTTTCCTCATTAAGATATATTTCTTTCTCCATAATAGTTGTATCTGTATGCATTATCTTTGTTTTTGCTATTGATAAGATATAAGTTGTGATTTTCACTATTCAATTGGGTTGAGGCTATTAGATTTTCTATACCATTCTATGTTGTGGATAGCAATACTGTATCATCAGTATATCGAATCTCTGGTACGTCATGACCACCGATATTTAGAGCATCATTCCCTGTTTATATCATCTCTGACATTTCTCATTATATAGTTAAACAAATAGGGGGACAGCACAAAGCCCTGACAAACCCCTTGCTTGATGTCAAACCAATCTGATGCCTCACCATTTATTCTAACTGTTGCTTGTTGGTCTAGATAGAGCAGTTTTATGAGTTTTACTACATTGATGGAAAACCCATATTCCTCATGATTTCCCAAAGTTTCTAATGTTGGAAAATCATGAGGAATATGGGCTTTCCATCACATGTAAGTCAACTTATTAAAAACAGTTATACTGTTAGCTGTTATTGTTAGCATATCAGGTATTTTTAATTTCAGGTGTCTAATATTTATAATGCTGTTTTCAGTAAATAAATTAAACATATAATGTGTGAAAATACAGCCCTGTCTAACTCCTTGTCCTATATTAAACCAATCTGTTGTATCGCCACACATTCTCATACCTGCTGTTTGTTCACTGTAGGGAGCTACCATACAATACATTTATATCTATTTTCTCTACAGAGGTTGAGGTATGCAAAATCAAGGCAGATATTATCTTAATATTTGATGCCTCAGCCAGCATTGGCGCTGAACACTTTGACAAGCAGTTTATCTTTGCCAAAAGACTGACCAGTAATTTCAAGCTTGGACCAAGTGACATGCGGTTTGGTGGCATTGTGTACAGTAGATTTGCTAAGAAACTGTTTGGTCTGAAAGATCACAACAACCGTAAAACACTTCACAAGGTGTGTAAAATGTAGTATGTCTCATTAGCATTTTTGTAAGGCATAAAGGGAACAATGTGTTGGGCTTAAATTTAATATAGCTGAATGGCACAAGAGACGTCAGTTTTAATGTCAATATTGAAGGCATACACTTACAGTCACCAAGCCTGGTGTACTCACAATGACAACCAGTGTGTTACTGAATGTAAGTAGATTACTGTCACCGTCTAGGGAACATCAACTTGAGAAAACACACGATCCCCTGATCAAACATACAGTAGCAAATACCAACAAGTAATGAGTGCTGCTGGTGCATCTTTATTGTATCATGGCTGGAGCATTGGATTGGTAGTCAGTCAGTCCAGTTAAATGTCTCCCAGTCTGCTAGTGTATAGCAGGTGGAAAAGGGGGAGGGGGCAGGGGGCTCTCCTCCTACTCTTTCAGTTACTCCCACTGTCACAACTTCCAGACAAGACCATCTCAGTACATCCTATTTAAGTTGTGCTGCACCGTGATCTGATGCGGTCTCGGATCTCCTACTTCTATTCTGACTTCCAATCTATATACAGCACGTCATCGACTGAAGCCGTGATACAGTAACTGTGTCAACAACTCACGCTCTATAGCAGTGATTCTCAACCTTTTTTTACCCATGCACCCTTTCACCATAAGTTAAGAATGTCATTCCCCACTTCCCTTTCCAATATGTCATTTACTCCCCTCCCCCCTTAATCACACACACACACACACACACATATATATATATACTAGCTGACACGGCCCGGCTTCGCCCAGACTCTGGTGGGGAGCATCTCATTTAATTCATATAAGTAGTCATATAAGCTCCCGTTCCCGACTGTCTGTCTGTCTGTCTGTCTATCTATCTGTCTGTCTGTCTGTCTGTCTGTCTGTCTGTCTGTCTGACCCGGCCCAGCCCATGGTGGAGAGCATCTCATTTAAATCATATAAGTAGTCATATAAGATCCCGTTCCCGACTAGCTGTATGTCTGTCTGTCTTGGGTAAATGGAGGAGGGAGGAGGAAGAGGGAGGTGGAGGAGGGAAGAGGAGGGAGGAGGAGGGAGGAGGAGACAGGAGGAATAGGAGGGAGGAGGAGGGATTAGGAAGAGGAGGGAGGAGTAGGGTGGAGGAGGAGGGGGAGGAGGAGGGAGGAGGAAGAGGGAGAAGGAGGGAGGAGGAGATCGCAGGAGGAGGAGGAGGAGGAGAGGGAGGAGGAGGAGGGAGAGGGAGGAGGAGGGAGGAGGAGGAGAGAGTAGGCGGAGGGAGCAGGAAGAGGGAGGAAGAGGGAGGAGGGAGGAGAAGGAGGAGGGAGGAGTAGAGAGTGGGAGGAGGGAGGAGGCGGAGGGAGGAAGAGGGAGGAGGAAGAGGGAGAAGGAGGAGGGAGGAGAAGGAGGGAAGAGGATGAGAGGGAGGAGGAGGAAGAGGGAGGAGGAGGAATGTGAAGGGAGGAGGAGGGAGGAGGTAGAGGGAGGAGGAGGAGGAGGGAGGAGGATAGAGGAGGAGGGATGAGGAGGAAGAGGGAGGAGGAGGAATGTGAAGGGAGGAGGAGGGAGGAGGTAGAGAGAGGAGGAGGAGGGAGGAGGAGAATGGAGGAGGAGGGATGAGGAAGAGAGGGAGGAGGAGGGGGAGGAGGGGGAGGAGGAGGGAGGAAGACGGATGAGGGGGAGGAGGGAGGGGTAGGAGGGGGAGGAGGAGAAGGGAGGAGGAGGGAGCAGGAGGAAGGAGGAGGGAGGAGGAGGAGGAAGAGGGAGGAGGAGGGAGGAGGAAGAGAGAGGAGGGAGGAGGAAGAGAGAGGAGGGAGGAGGAGGGAGGAAGAGATAGGCGGAGAGAGGAGGAGGAGGGAGGAGGAGGAGTAGGGATGAATAGGAGGGAGGAGAAGGGAGGAGGAGGGATTAAGAGAAAGAGGGGGGAAAGGGGAGAAGGAGGAGGGAGGAGGAGGAGGAAGAGGGATGAGGAGGGAGGAGGAGGAGGGAGGATGAGGAGGAGGGAGGAGGAGGAGGGAGGATGGTGAAGGAGGAGGAGGAGGAGGAGGGAGGGTGAAGGAGGAGGGGGAGGAGGGAGGAGGGAGGAGGAGAACGTAGGTGGGGGAGGATGAGAAGGGAGGAGGGAGAGGGAGGAGGAGGGAGGAGGTGGAGGGAGAAGGAGGAGGGAGGAAGAGGTAGAAGGAGGAGGGAGAAGGAGGGAGGAGGAAATAGGAGGGAGGAGGAGGGATTAGGAAGATGAGGGAGGAGTAGGGTGGAGGAGGAGGGGGAGGAGGAGGGAGGAGGAAGAGGGAGGAGGAGAGAGGAGGAGGAGGAGGAGGAGGAGAAGGGAATAGGAGGAGGGAGAGGGAGGAGGAGGGAGGAGGAGGAGAGAGTAGGCGGAGGGAGGAGGCAGAGGGAGCAGGAAGAGGGAGGAAGAGGGAGAAGGAGGGAGGAGAAGGAGGAGGGAGGAGGAAGGAGGAGTAGAGAGTGGGAGGAGGGAGAAGGCGGAGTGAGGAAGAGGGAGGAGGAAGAGGGAGAAGGGAGGAGGAGGGAGGAGGTAGTAGGATGATTGATTGCCATCCCAACAGGTTAATATGTTATCGCGGACCTCAGAGAGAAGTGTCTATGTAGAAGACCATTTCCTGGACGTACGTATTTTGGGAGGGGGAGGAGGGAGGAGGGAGGAGGAGGAAGAAGAAAAAAAAAACTACGACAGTTGGCATCTCTGGAATGAAAGGAAGGCGTGTAGAAAATTTCATCTCAATCGGATGGGCCGTTCGCGAGCGTATAAAGGACATACATACAGACAGACATACAGACAGAGATACGGACAGAGATACGGACATCCTAATTTATATATAAGATATATATGGTCTGTAAGGTGTGGAATGCGCCTGGCCCTGCAGCCAGCAGGGTTAGGATCGGCTAGCCTCTCCCAGGAGGGGTGAAGAGCGAAAATTAGTAGCCTGCCGATGACCCGCAGACTACACAAGTCAACCCCCACCTCCACGTGGTGCAGACCGGGCAACCATGACCGCGAGGTCATGGGCTAACGGGGCTATGGCTCGCCATAGGGGATGGACTCCCTGTGGTCAGATTAGTGTCCTAAACCTGCGACTGGCCTAGCAAGCCGGCAGGGGATCTTCATACTGCTCGTAGAAAAACTAAGAAGTATAAACGGACTGGCAGATCAGAAAACGAGATCGAAAATAGGTGCAATAAGGCAAATCAACTCATTGGACAAATGGCACCAATACTAAAGAACAAACATGTATCAATAACTACTAAGAAAGCACTTTACAACACAATCTTCCTACCAACTCTGTGCTACCAATGCCAAACCTGGACAATGACAGAAAAAGAGAAAAGAAAAATCACAACAACAGAAATGAGGTTCCTGAGAAGAATACTCAACGTATCAAGAAGAGATAAGATCAGAAATGAAGAAATCAGGACTAAAGTGGGGGTTAAAGCTGCTCTAGATTTTATTAGAAAGCAGCAAGTCAAATGGTTTGGCCATGCAAGTAGGCTACCAGTCAACAGCATGCCACAACAGGCAATGACGTACAGACCAGATGGAAACAGAGGAAGAGGCCGACCACGTAAACGCTGGACGGAGGGAATAACAGAATCCATGGGAATGTCGATATACGAAGCCCATAACCGGGCACTCTCACGAAGTTTATACTTCACCTCGACACCGCAAGGTACAAGAGGAACATGATGAGATGAGATGAGATATATATATATATATATATATATATATATATATATATATATATATATATATATATATATATATATATATATATACGCGCGCGCTTACACATAATTCATGAAAGGGAAACGGACGCGTTTTGTGTGGTCCTGAAGCCAGTTTGAGTCTGCAAATCTGTGATCTTAATTCCCCCCCCCCCCTTTCCTTTTTTCTGTTGCATATCCCTTATGGGATGTTGCAGTCAACACCAGCATTTTTCAGCTGCTGTTGATGTACTAGGCAAGTGTTACGTTCAGTAGTTTGCCATTTCTTTCTGAACGACCGGCTCCCATACCAGCACGTTATTACACAACGCGACACGGTCTGCTGCACAAATCGGGCGCAGCTGAGCTTCGATCTGACCTGGTACCCGGCTCACGAACCGCGTTCGCAAGCCTTTAGCCACGGAGCAGTTTTGATTATGTAACTGTCTCAGTGGCCTCAACGGGTTCCCCAATTGATTTTCTGTGTTATACGAAAAAAAGGCAAAAGTGGAAGATAATGATAACTGAATAACATGTATCTCCATAATATAACCCATGACAAATGCATATAACATAGAAATCTTCAGTTATATTAGACAAATACGATAACGTTATACCCTATGTAATATGAGACAACTACATATAACATTCATATCCTCTATATTATGAGACAATTATATATAACAAAGATACCATGTGTAATATTTTAAAATCTATTTATAACATATCTATGGATTCAAACCCAGGCCCTCAGTAATGTCACTTACATGTGCTCAAGCACATACACTAATGAAGCTTTCCAGCTCATAGACAAGCAACAGTTGTTCAGCACCAACAATGGTGGCAGAGGGGACGCCCCTGACATTGTACTTCTCTTCACTGACGGCGATCCTACTGATGTGGATAAAGGTATTGTGGATTGTGCACTTCGTCTTTATCTTGTCCATTTTATGTGTACGTTTAGTGCAAAAATCAAGCCGGCTCTGTGGCCACGGAGTTACGAATGCAATTATTAATCCCGCCTACCGCGATCGAAACACTGCGGGTGATTTGGAAGCTAGTCGGGTTTGCGTTGGTTTCCAAACAATGGTATGAGTTCAGAAAGCAATGGAAAATTACTGAAAATAAACTTTCCCAGGAATTACAAACAGCTACAATAAATATACTGAAGGTAACGGCTACGTCTTGTAATGCATATGGAAGCAACTTTTCTTGTGTGAATGGGTGGAAGAAGGGGGGGGGGGGGGCGCGTCCCAATTTATGGGCATGTATTCTATACACTATATATGTTTGCATTTTGTCTAAATTTTAATATATGTTCTGTTCATGTTATGTATGTATGTTGTGTCCACTTTCTTTATGGTTTTGTCATTTACTTTCTTTATGGTTTTGTCATTTTTTTATCTATATGTGTTCCATCCACATCACACACATGTATAGTGTGCAAATTTTCTGTCCTTTGTTCAGTTTATATGTAGCGCACCTTTCTTCCTTGCGACATATGTAAATAGCATAATTATCGTTTTTTTTACAAATATACTTTGATCCTGACAGTTCACAGACATTGCACATCAATTGCCGACATAAAAATGACGAGTGAAGTAAGCTGCAACTTCAGTCTGTAACTTCGTAACGCATTGTAACACACTGATATACCAGCAATGTTCATCTGTCTCAATAGATGCACTCAATGCTGGATTAGCTGTCGGGTCCTCCCTTTCAAGTTAATAGATGCACTCAATGTTGTTGGGTGAACTGTCAGGTCTTTCCCCAGACAAGCTAGGAATAAACTTGTCATTGTAACTGTGATAAATGTATAGACCTTGCTAATATTGAACAGATGAAGATCTGTATGTAGTAGTATAGTGTGACGAAGGAGGAGAGTGATGAGAAGGAGGAAGAGGAGAAGCAGTAATAGGAGAAGAAGTAGTAAGAGGATAAGAAGAAGGAGGAGAAGAGAAGAAGGTGGAGTATGTTAAAAAGTTAGTTCCATGTCCTTACAGGACGTCGCAGTCAATACCACCATTTTTTGCTGTTGTGATCTCTTGGCAAGTTTACGATCAGTAGTTTACCATTGCTTTCTGGACGACCGGCACCCATACCATTTCGTAAAATAGCAACGCAAGACGGCCTGCTTCCAAATCGCCCGTAGCTGTGTTTCGAACGCGGGTATACAGGATTACGAACTGTGTCCTTAACCACTACATAGTATGAGATAAATATTTATCTACAACATGCCTGTCAGTTGTTTTCTTTTCTTTTATCCATCCATCCATCATGTGCCATGCCGATAAGCGTGGGCGGTCATGTTTTGCCATCTCGCTCGATCACCAGAGTCGTGGATCAGCTTTGTGTTTCTGTCTCGACTATGCCATGTGCCAAGCCATCCAGGTATTTACTTATTGGTCATCCCCTTGCTGTCTTCAGTTCGATCGTGCCAGATGTCAACAAGTTCTCCAATTCATTTCTTCTCATGACATGCCCAAAAGATTTTGACTGTCTACGTCTAATATCTCTAATCAGTTTACGATCTTCATGTTTCTTGTAGGACTTGTTCATTGGTTTTTCTGTCTATCCATGGTATTCAAAGCATTTTCCTCAGAAACCACATTTCCAATGCCATCAGATGTTTTTCAGTTTGTCTGCTCATTGTCCACGCTTCACATCCATGTAAAAGTACAGGTTCTATGTAGCACTTCAACACTCTTTTTCTCGTTTCAATTGATATCTTTTAATTGGTCAGTATGTTTTTCATCTTGCTGTTCGCAATGGCAATTCTTGTTCTGATATCTTCAAGGCATCTCCCATCAGATGTTATGACTGTTCCGAGATAGCTGTACCGATTCACTTGTTAAAGAATATGCCCATTTACTTGTATATTACATTGTGGTATTTCTTCCATCCTGGTGATGACCTTAATCTATGTCTTCTTACAATTCAATTCTAACCCTAGTTGCTCACTGTGTGCAACAACCGCATCTATTAAATGTTGCAGATTCTGTTCATTGTCTGCAATCAAGACTGTATCATCTGCATATCTAATATTATTGATGTATCGTCCCCCAAAGTTGATTCCTTCCATATCTTCTATATTTCTGAAAATATTTTCATTGTACAGGGAAAATAAATCTGGAGACATTACACATCCATGTCTCACACCTCTCATAATAGGCTGATATTGGCCTACTTCATTATAAATTCTAATGGCAGCTTGTTGTTTCCAATATATGTGTTTTACAAGTCTAAGGTCTTTTCCATTAATTTGTAGATCTTCAAGCATCCTTATCATGTCGACATGTCTCACTTTATTGAAAGTCAATCAAGCAAAGGTGTAGATCTTTGTTTACTTCTATAGAACGCTCAATTCCTGTTCTCAGTATATACACAGCATTTACTGTACCTTTGCCTTCTACAAACCCACATTGCTCCTCTCCTATTTCAGGCTATATTTTCTTCCTAACTCTTCGCATGATAATTCTTTGCAAAATCTTCGTGATGTGACTCGTTATACTAATTGTTCGATGTTGATCACATTCCAGGGCTCCTAATTTCTTCGGGATTGCAATAAATATAGAATTACATAATTCATGAAATATATCTCCAGTATCATATATTGTATTCCGGAGTCTGATAACTTTATCTATTCTGTATTCTTCTAAAGCATTATTCATTTCTGTTGTGATGCTGTCTGAACCGGGCGTCTTGCCAGTTTTCATATGGTTAAGAGCATTCTGAACCTTCATCTTCAAAATTGATGGTCCTTCATTATTATTTTGAATGTCATACTGTTCTTCTCTGTTATAATCATAAAGTTCTTTTATCCACAGCATTAGAATCGGCCCAAAGACTGAATGATATTGGAATTCTGGTCCTCGGTATAGCCATAGGTTCAGAACTGGACGTTTCTATGCTTAAGAAAATCACAAGTACCCCAGACGACGCCTTGGAGGCTACCAGCTATGATACTATAGAGTACATTGAGAAACGTCTGACGAAGCTGCTGTGTCAAGGTAAGTTAGGCAGCGTTGTGAGATTTCTTTGGTAGAAGTAGCATCCACACCTTATTACATTTACTGCAGCAGATGGAGAATACATGGGTTTGCCCGGTGTATTGTGATGCCGTTTGTTACATCGGTCTATCAATGTGGGTTGATGAGACCTGTATGAAGATAAATGAAATATTGAGTTGAAATGTGTATCAAGGTAAACTAAACAAGAAAGAAACTCAGTTACACGCATCAGAAGAATACAGTCCACATTTTTGGGCATTTCAAGATAAAGGGAGAGCTGGGGTATTTGTCACAACGGGAAGTTTGGAGGGGAGGAGAAGAAGGGGGGAGAACAAGAGAAACTATTCTGAGCAGTTTGACATCATGGCATGTAGGAACAACAGTACCAGGAATGATTGGCAACGCGCGTGACAGAAGACCGTGGACAAACATTATCACCAACGGCACACAGCATTGACTGTAATAAGCTGAAGAAACTAAATAATGATTTCAGACTTTTGTCAAGGTAAAACAAATAATCGGTTGAAGGTTGGGTCACTGTAACCTAAACAATGGGCTGTGACTTGAATCATAGGGGACTAAACAATTAATTGAGACTTGGGTTACAGTAAATTAAACAATGGATTAAACCTTGTGTAACTATAAACTAAACAGTAGGATGGAATTTGTTTCTAAATAATCTAAACAATCTGAAAAACAGAGACTAGTGTTATTACAGTAAATGTCAAATCTGGCATACGAATATACTTAGTTAACCAGAATGTAGGCCAAATCCGGCACACAAATGTGATATAATTTAAAACATTATCTGAAGCAGTTTTCTACAATGATTCTGTAATGTGATAGGGCCATCACATTGTGTAGGCCTGACTTTACAAATGGAATCGGTGATCAATCTGTCTCTCGCTTAGCAGGTGACGAGCCTAGGCGTCGAACCTAAGCGTCGAACCTAAGCGTCGAACGGTGCCCATGACATTATCAGCGCAGATGCCTATCAACTTCGCTAACATACCCGCTTGACAAATGTGCTTGGTTAAACAGGACATAAGCCAAACTAGACATACAAATATAGTGCATGACGTAAAAGGTGACAAAGGATGGTTGGTATGGGACTAGATACCTCATCCTATAAAATGGGATACAATTTTTGTCGCAAAATCCAGCCAACCATGAACAAGTGTAAAAATCACTGTTTACCCAGATGGCTCCAGGCGAGAGGAGGATAGCCTGGCATAAGTTCCCTGAGTACTCATCGTCTAATTGGGGGATAAAAGGCATTAGAAGAAGAAGACTTATCTCCAACTTTACATAGAACAACTTGGGCATACACGAGTCCTACCAAAAGAAGGTTCGAGCAAAGTCTCCACTGTGAGGAAACCTGCTGATAAACACACACTTCGCACGCTTCGAAACTGCAAGGGAATTACAGTAAATCCTCACAGAGGTAGCACATAATCAGCTCTCATATTTTGCATCGATGGATGATTTCAAAGTTCAAGAGCGTGTTGCGTGTTCATAATAAATGTGTTTCTAGCCTACAGGAATGCAAGCAGGTCATCACTAGTCACAAGGTGTTTAGTCACACATGAGAGATTATCACGGTTCAGCGGGCTGTTAACAACAACATATGGCTTACACATTAGTCGTACAATTTACTCATTTCCCCCCCCCCCACCACCTCTTTCCTCCTCTTTTCGTCTTCTCCCACACCCCCACCCCTTTCCTCCGTGTACCATTTTTAGTCATGCTACTTGACACTTTCTGTCATAGACACTTGCAATTTTAACCCTCTCTGTCCTGGTTATTGAATCTATCCCTGCTGTCCCAGACCATTGTTGCCAAAACTCCTCTATCCTTTACAGTTAACAAGCCCCCTTACGTCCTAGTCAGTTGTTGGTAAACTCCCGCCTGGCCGAAGCAGTTAATACAGTCCTGGCACCAGAGGAGAGCCATGCATGCAGCAAGCTCTGAAGACTAGACGAACTGATTGGTTGGTGCCTGATTAGTTTCAAAGCCCAGAGGTCAAGAAGCCTGTAGATCGTGAAAGGCAAGATGGTGTAACAGAATGAGTACCATCTATGTTAATAGGTTCGATGTGCAAACTTAGGGCACGGTTGAGCATCCAGGAAGAACGTGACTAAGGATGCTCAAGTCGTGACGTGGGTTGTTTTGGTTAGGTTAGTTACAGCTAAGGTCCAGCGATTTATTACGATCAATAAAACCTTTTATAGAACGACATCGGACTTGGTTTATAATCATCTGTGCCTGTACTGTTACAGTACAGATTTGGAGCCGCACACCAGGATGTCGATTCTTATTTTAACTTTGATGTCACGGACATATAACGTGAAGTACTGAAAATGGCATAGTACAGCAGAGAACCTTCATGGAGAATTTTTATCAGCTTGCCGCGACCAGAAGGTATGAAGAAATAGACTTTTACTAAATTCTTCGAATCAAAAGCTCCAGACCGGACCATTTTTATTGAAAGTATCAACTTAAAATAGAGTCAACATGAAACATTTGTCGGGCTAGTTGATTTGAAGGCATACGTATCAAGATTACTGGATGGAACCATCATCTTACCCTGGTTGCCAATAGAATGAGCTGTTTTTCATTATAACTATCCGAAGTAACGTGATTGTCATCAAAGTTTGGCCTGCCGTTATTACAGCCGTTCATTGACCTTGCTGCTTGATTGAAGGTCACTTACCTACTAAGATTGTCCAGTATCAAGGAAATTTTTTCTAAACGTCAAAATTTAAAACAGCCAGCCAACTTAAAATTACAATGAGATGTCAAGAGGAATGCGACTTGGTTGTTGTGGTCTCTTTGGAAGTGGTTGGGCAAACTGGGTTGCCGACCTGCTGAAGAGGAGACCTAATTAAGTAGCTTCATCAGGCTAGAGCTGTTCTCAAGTCGTCGT
Source organism: Cepaea hortensis (assembly GCA_963921405.1). NCBI lineage: Eukaryota > Metazoa > Mollusca > Gastropoda > Stylommatophora > Helicidae > Cepaea > Cepaea hortensis. The sequence goes on along the minus strand of OY992883.1, from coordinate 92,295,063 downwards.
CTGGAAGGGCCCTGTTTAGGGTGAAAAGAAGGCTCAAGTCTGGTGTGCCCAACCATGGGTGAAAGTGGAAGCATTCCTACCGATGGAGAAGCCTGAGATGTGTGAAGAATTATGGAACTACAAATTACGTCCTCGTTTGGAGAAACATAGGCAGCTTCAGATAATACAGACTCCAGACATTTGTGTTATACGTGACCCTTGGCAAATAGAATTCTCAGCTGACGTACGTGGATTCATCTTTCTCTTGGATCAAGGGACGATATAGCTAACGGTAATTAATTAAAGTTTAACCGCTATGAGACTTTTAATTCTTAGATACAATTGATTGATCAAACAGTTGCTTATATCCCTTGGTTGGTTTAAATGGGCCTATATAATCGTTGATAATTGTTAATTAAATTGTTATAACTGTGAGTTAGCTTATATGAATTGATATTTCAGCACATTTCAATGTGGCAGAAGAACAGGGTTCATTAACACAAGTTTTGACTGGAGTAGGTACGGCAATAGGTAAACTCAACACTTCGCTGGAGAAACATAGATAATTGAAAATTATTTCAGCAAAGCTCAAGACGAGGTGTTCTTACAGGTACCAAGAAATATATTTTGGCTTGGGATAGATTATAGAGAAATGAGTATGAACTACCTACATACAGAATTAAAATGTATCAATGCATGGTTGGGAGAGTTAAAACTGGCAGTTAGTGAAGTAGAGAATTTTGTGGAAACGTTACAGAGAAGAACGACTAGACAAGAGCCTTATAGATTTAAGGTAGACTGCAATAGAGTAGGAAAGAATAACAAGAGACAGCCACTACTTAATAAAGACAGAAGACAATATGGTTCTGATTATGCGGTTGGTTATGACGAACCAAGGCCTGATGTTTGTAGGGTAAAAGACGGTGAGAGTAGACGTAATAGTGAAAAGTCGGACTGGTATAAATGTCATAGGTACAGGAATGGTCCTGAGAGAGACCTTTCCGGTATACAACGCAGTTGGTCTTCTTATAGTGTAACTGCTAGAAAAAGATGGGACGATTGGTTTGAACAAAGACGGAGACAGTATTTGAAGTCAGGGTCGATAAAAAGAGTAGAAAAAGTAAGTAGAGATTCAACTGATCCTAAGGTGGTTGCGAATTTGACTGTTAAACAGGAAAAGAAGACGACGGTATTGGTAAAGAAAATAGACCAAGAGACTCAGACGCAGGTGATTGAAGTGGTAGAACGGAACACGCAGACACAGGGTGATACAGTAGAAAAGAAAACCCAGAAACAACCAGCCAACAAGATAACAAAAGCAAGTCAAACTGAGTTAATTTCTCCTTATGGGAATTTAGAAAAAGGAGACACATTTGAAATTAGGGAAGACAGGCAGACAAGAACCAAAGATGTTAAAAGACAGGTGAGGAAAAGTATTAGGGAAAGGAATACTACGAATAGTATGATAGTTAATAGAGGTACGACTGGTATGTCAAGTTCCTCAGGTATAGACATTAAATTAATCCCTAAATGGTGTAGAAATGTTAGATGTGGAGGTTCAGGTTATGGAGAGGATATTTCCACCTCTACCGCATATTATAGTAAATACTGCGCTGCTGAAACAACTACAGATACTGATGATTCAGAGAACGAGAGGATTGCACTACGAGCAGATCCTGACTCGAAGCGTGATGTTTCCTCATATGGTGTGGTTGCTAGTAGACAGACAGACAGAATTTTAGTTGGTGACTCTTTAGAACAAGATACCAGTATAGATGACAGAAAAGTAGTGAAGGCTAGGAAACGAATACCAAGAGAGAGAGAGAGAAAGATACTTCCAAAAAGAAAGATGTTTGCCTAGTAGAAAGTAGAAAACGAGAACAGCAGAAGTATGAAGCGTCGCTGGATGGGGCTAGAAGTCTCATGAAGTCGATAAGACCATGGTTATATTTAAATAAGAATTAACTAATACGTGAAGAGTGGATATTTTGTTGGGTGGAGTAATTCAAGTTTGATGAGGCTCAAATTTCGACTCAAATGTGGTGTTGCTGTGGAAAATAGTGGAAAATAACTACAAGTAATGTGTGATGTCGAGAATTGATGTATTGCATAGGTTATTTTGAGAGATAAAGGAGTCATAGAATAGTCACCGATAGGGTAGTGCGACTGAAAATAGCACGAAGAAGTAAATCATTGTTATGAAGTGATGAGGAGGTTAAGATAGGGTGAATGAGTAGTTGACTGTCGGAGTGGAGAATTAAGTAGGACGGAGAGTAGTGGGATTTTGATGATTGAGAATGAAGTAAGAAAGCAGTTGAATTGTGAGAGTCATGCGGAATATGGAGTTAATTCGTCTGGTTATGCGTTGTCCGTACGTGAGTATAACTGTAGACAAACAGGTGTTCGTCGCGCTGAGTGAAGTAGGAGTGAGGTTTTGAGACGCCGTCTAAGTGGAGTACATGGATAAAATGTTGGCAAGCGATTGGTAATATTTGCGCGTTTGATATATCTTGTGTCACTGTCTGTGGAAGTGATCGACACGCTTAGGCTTAGTAGTTATTTATACATGTTTGTCCATTTGTCCAGTGAGTTGATTAGCCTTATTGCACCTGTTTTCAATCTCGTTTTCTGGTTTGCCATTTGATGATATTATACTTTCTAGGCACTTGAGACTCTTTACTTGTTTCGAGAAATCTTCGTTTAGCTGAATTGTTGTTGTTTGTTCTTCTTTGGTTATAGTCGTTGCCTCTGTTTTGCTTGTGCTAAATGGTTAAAGTGGGTGATTAGAAAGGTGTGATGTCTTTTGTTTGGAATGTGTGATCTTGGACGGAATCGATGAAAATTGTATGACAGGCTGACGGAAAGAGAGTTAACATTTTGAATGATGTTTCATGAAACAGATTTAGTAGTGTTGGCAGAGACATGTCGAAGCAAGAATGCCTGATACAGAGAATTGAGAGAATATGGTTTGCTCAGTCGGAGTGAGATTTGTCGTTAGTCATGTGCGGTGTTGTTTATTGTTTCTGATAGAGTCCCGATAAATAGGAGTAAGCAAGAGAGGGAGATAATGTAATTAGCTAAATGAATATCAGAGTATTATAAATAGAGCACTATAGATTGTGTTCCGATAAGTGTGACTGGTTGGACTATCATAGTGGTGTGAGAACGCTAGGAGAGAGTGGAGGATAGCTTAGAGTTGTTGTGGTGAGATGTTAGAAAGTACTGATACGTTGGTTAGTTGCGTCGGGTAGGTAGACGAGAAAAGTAAAATTAGAATCAGTTATTGACAAATATAGTAGATAGATGTATTGGTGAGGTCTATAGTAAATAGACAAAATTTTTGCTGGTTGTAGCATGGTGGAGATACCGTAGTAAACGGTAATGTTTAATAATTCTTGGTACAAATCCAAGGGAAACAACTAGATTAGTTACAATTTCCCTTACTGAGTAGATGAATTGTGGTGTGTTGGAATTAGTGCCGTGATGTGGTGGAGGTTTGGTAAGTGACACGAGATTGCTGGATTGTAGAAGAAGAAGAAGTGAGTAACGTGCTGCGCCAGACAGCGTGAAGACAATTAGTAAAACATGAATTGAATCCTATGTTTTACTCCGAAGAATAATTATATACTGTGGATATCAGTACAATAGTAAAGGGGTGTAAGTGTGTTAATGAGAAATGAACAGTGTCAGTGTGGAGATAAAATGCCATGTGGTTTTGGGGGGTCCATGATATATGGACTGAGAAGGAATAACGTTGATTGCAAGCAGTGAGGGGTTAAAAGGTCACAGACATGAGTTCAGTGGCGGTATTTTATAGCTGTTGATAACGGCATAAATTGAAAGTGAAGGTTTTTGGTGAAATGCCCATAATAAATGGACATTACTGGGTTGCTGAAGTTTTTCGGCGAGATTGCTAAGGAGTCTTTTGAGTGAGGTATAGAAAAAAAAATTAGCTGCTGCTAGAGATAGATATACAGATGAAGAAGAAGGAATGGATGAAAATTCAGAATCTAATAGAGATAGTAGTATGGAGGAAGATATTTCTTTACAAGAGGAAGAAGACATTGATGTGGAGATAGCACTTATTCAGAGAAATCTGGAGTTGCTGAGGAAGTGGGAACATGGTAGATAAATGGATAGAAAATGCTGCAGATAGCAGGATGTAAATTTGGTGATTTAAAAAGGAAAGTGATAGTTGATGAAATACATTAGCTGTATATGACACATTTGTTATAAAAAATGGTTTTATTGATACTTATAATGAGTTGTCTTGAGGAGTAGACATGACACTATATATTTAGGTATTAAGATAGCTAATATGGATGTAAATTCGAGTGTGGTATATTTTTACTGTAATTTTATTGCCAATTGATTTATGATTTGACTTCTTGAGTTTTCTTAAATAGATAAATAAGTTATTGTTAGTCCGTAAAAGTGACTAACAATGGATAGGATGTATGTTATATTATTCTGAAATATGTTTTTCTTTGAATGAGTTGATGCCTTTATTTGATATGAGGGGAAAGAAAAATGATGTTTAAAAACTTGGGGGGGGGGGGGGGGTATGATATTCTGTTGTAATTTTATTTCGTTTAAATCATGATTTAAGTTGAATTGTCTTGTCTGTTGAATAGTAGTTACCTTGTTTACAAATGTGTTGAAAATTATTTAAGTTTAAGTTTATTTCACTGATGGTTATGTCTGGAATAAAAGCAGTACATAGGGCTTTATTTAAAGCCCTTCGTTCAGAAAAGGGTTAATAAACTACTGAGGACTAGAAGAGAGACACATTCTCTTTATGAAAAATAAATTCACGAGTAAGAAGGCCGCTGTGTTAATCAGCGTTAATATTTTAGAGTAGAGAGGTTAATAATATAGTGGCTATAGGGTGTTGGAAACATATGCCATAGAGACGGGGTTACTACTCAAATAAGAGGGTGCTGGGAAGTTAAAATAAGAGCTGCTTAAGTCAGCGTGGATTAAAGGTATATGGATTGGATGCCATATTATATACGTGATTAACGTCTAAAGAGGCTGTGATAGTTAAACAAATATAAAAGGTTAGTTGATGGAGAGTAGGTATTAAGGGGACTGTGAATAACAGAACATGTGCTAGAATAGACGGGGATACTTATCAGGAGGGGGTAAAATATAGGAGCTGTGATAAACAGCGTTAATTAATTTAAAATGTTCATGGAATATGAACATTGTTATGAGTGGACGTGAAATAGCTGAAATATGGTCGATGGAAGTATAAATATTGAGTATATAGAAGAAATGTTGGATCAACTTAATTTATAACGAACAGGGTTGTAGATTTATAAATCATAAGATGTATTTTTGAAAAACTTTTGTAAAAGTTTTTACGTTTGCAAGGGAGGTAAATGTGATTGTTCTTGACTACTTCTTAATATCTTCATAAATTAGGTGCGCACACCTTCTTTTCTATTCCTAACCCTATCTTTTCTGTCTATCCTGAGTTGTAATGTTGAGAAAGAATTAGACGTTTCATAATGCCAAATATATACCAACGATTTTTTATAGACCATTATTATGACCTATATTTTTGTAATGAATCCTGGAAGAGTCAGAAACGAAGAAGAAGTATAACTTCATAGCGAATTGCTATATGGGAGACAAGTGGAGAATTAGTAGAAGTGAAAGCAGTTAAGATAGAGTTAGTTTGGGATGGCGTGGAATATTGGGGGTTAAGGTGTTGGTGTTGGTGAGGGAAAGAATGTTTAGAATAAGGGGGTTAGGAGTTAAGACTTTTGAAGAAGAAAAGTCTTTTTAAAGAAAGGGAGGTGTAACAGAATGAGTACCATCTATGTTAATAGGTTCGATGTGCAAACTTAGGGCACGGTTGAGCATCCAGGAAGAACGTGACTAAGGATGCTCAAGTCGTGACGTGGGTTGTTTTTGGTTAGGTTAGTTACAGCTAAGGTCCAGCGATGTGAACATCTTACCAAATGACTTATGTACCATTCTTCAATTTATTACGATCAATAAAACCTTTTATAGAACGACATCGGACTTGGTTTATAATCATCTGTGCCTGTACTGTTACAATGGCGGCAACATATATGGACGACAATAGAAATATCTACAAGCAATCAGCCAGAGCTAAAGGATTAGAAAGCTCCCGATCTGGTGTCTCCGGTTCAAGTTGATTCTAAAACAGCTATGATACTTGCTCATTACGAAATAGTCCTGCGGTGCACAAGGGGCGCATCTATTATATGCATAAGGCATATCCTGGCGCTACCAACAATGACGGAAAGGCATGGGGTCCTTTAGGCCAAATGGTGCCTGCGAGTTGCTGCAGATAGAGATCACCCCCTGCATGAATCCATGGATATTGTCAAGAGCCATAGACTAATAGACTAAGACGAGGCAGGTCCTCGATAGCATAGGCAGAAATATATATACGTCAGGTGTGTGATATGGAGACCATCAATCGTGAAGAAGAGTAGACTGAAGTTCCAGAAGACATGACGGACTGGCTCAATCTAATATTAACACTGGGTCGTGAGTGCAGAGAATGGGCAGCGGGCCGCACTGAGTTTGCAGTGCAACAATTGATCCAGAGTAACACACATTGAGGTCACATAGTCATCTTTACCGATGACTCAGTGGTGAGAAACAGACGTAGTGGTTGGGGTTTTATTGCAAAGGCTAATGGACGATTTTCAAAAAAGGAGAGTCTAGCATATGAGACTACAACCTCCAGCATGAGAATGGATGTGGAAGCAGTAACAGCGGCATTCCGTTGGTTAGAGGAGACTACTGCAACACATATGTATTCATTATGGATTCAGCGAGTAAGCTTAGTAAGGTGGAGAAAGGAATGTTTCGTTTGGAACGGCTATCATCGCTTCAGAGGTCACAGATTGTGAGAATTGTATGAATATTTTGCCCTTGCCATGCGGGGTGCGGGGGAATGAACAGGCTGATACGCTGGCAGGGAGTGCACCTCTTGGTGGTAGATTACCTATGGACAAGGGGGTGGCGGTCATGCGTTTGTGGAGCCAGATGGAGAAGGCGGGAGAACAGATTGAGAACCAGTATGTGGAAAGAATGAGATTGCGGGGGTTCGGTAAGGGTTCTCGAAGAATCTCAAAACTGAGAGGGAAGTCCAGGAGAACGTTAAATCAGATAGCGGGGTGAACAATTAGTACGACTCTTCGCTGACTGTTGAACGAGAGGATAGAGCACATGTGGGAATGTCCTGAGTGCAGTGATGTCGGTTCGTAACTCAACTCAACTCAGCTCAACTCAACTTACGAAATAAGTATGAAAGCGGTTGTGGACATACAGAGAACAAGGCTACAAGAAAGTGACCAGGGATGCCACAAAGTATGTCGGACTTTGTTCTGTATACCAAGAAGACAACGCTCGTGCCCCTGTTCATGTCCATCATAGAGGAATACTTCTACTTCTGCGTTCATTGGGAGATATTTTTTTTCGGACGTGATTACGTTGTGCCTGTTTACAGCAAAGCTTTGTTTAGCCGACACATCCGACTTATGCGGGCATTTGATGACCGGGTTAACATTCCCGGGGGTTTCTTATGACGTTTAATCTCACTGTTGTGGTGTTATCCCCCATTCAAGCTGGCCCATTTAGAACAGCCGAAGACATCCTGGTCAGCACTCAAGGGAAGGCGGGGGCAGAATGGGTCTGCGGCCCGCACTCGACATTTTATCAGTTATCAGGCCGCTGTGAAAAAGGTTGGTGACCCCTGGCTTAAACTAAAGAAAGTGATGGCTCATACTCAGTCCAACAGGCATGGCTTTGATCATCAAGGTAGCATTCACTTGTTGACCACGGCTTTGACCTAGTGTAGTGGTCCAGGAGACAGAAAGAAAGGACGACAATGCAGTGCAAAATCTGTGCAACAGTCTCAGAAAGGTGCATGGGTGTCACTGGAAGATGCACTCCAAAAGCCCCTGACCTGGAATAGTGATATATTGCACATGGCACCATTGCGACTGTGCGTTGTTGTCAGATCATTTTACGATATTTGCTTTCAAAATGAAAGCTTCTCTCCACAACGGTCGAAGAATTGTTAACCACATCATATTTCCAGTTGTGGATGGAAATGTAATTAGAAGTGGATTTTTAAAATTTTTAATTTTATCTGTATTTTTCTTATTTTATTTTCCTTTCACAGTTTCAAGATCTTCGCATTGAATTGCCTACCTGATCAACATGGTGAAAGTACCAATTGAAACACCGTGGTAGCAATGAATACAAACAGTGAAATGGCACTGTTGTAGAAATCATTATGTAATACTTCTTGTTTCTGTCTATTGTGGCAAATAAATATACGAACATTTCATTATTGATGAATTCCTTGACAACCTGCTAGATTTTGGTGATCATGTTTTGCAGAAGATTGTGTGTTCTGATTGGGTTTTGCATTTTAGTGATGTGACATGTGTTGAAACCCTCTTTGTTCTGATGTTACAGTCACTGCTACTAAATCTTTGAAAATTGTAACTACTGCTGCCACCGGGAGTGCCTATGGCTAAGGGGATAGTGAATGTAGTTTCACAATGCCGACATACCGGGTTTGAAATCAGCTGCAGCAAACCAGTCTGCACACCAATAAGCCAGACATGGGACAACGGATACTCACGCAAACCTCCGTCCGGTATGACATCACACTGATATTGGACAACCGGATGTCACCATCCGACATACAGGACTTCACGCTGGAGTTCACAGCCAGTGAACGGAAGAAAGCAAGCTGCAGCCAGTTTGGATGTTGACGGCTTTGCTTCGATATTTTCACAATGATATGTGCGACGGCCATTCAGAAACAATGGCAAACTACTGAACTTAAACTTGCCTAGAAAATTAATCACAAACAGCCAAAAACTTTAACAACTAACTCTAACTACTACTACTACTACTACTAATACTACTACTACTACTACCGCTGCTGCTACTACTATTACTACTACTACTAATTGTGGGTTAATGTAACCGCGGACCGCGACAGAAGGAGTTAAGACACGTCAGAGATGTATGGAGTCACCGATATATTATGATTCACTTCTTGCTACTGGATGAGCTCAGAGCTAAAACATATTACGCCATTCTACTCTCTGACAGCAACTGAGGTCAGCACTTTGCTAGCATATCTTGCCAAATTTAACACGGCATCACATGTCTTCAGTTACCTGGCCTTTATCATAACAAGACCTTTATTCAGACAGCAGTTTGTTGATGTAACTTAAATACTTATGCCTAGCCGAATTGAATCTCTTTATAATTTCTTCTGTTACTTATTTTGTGCCATCCTTTATCCTCTAGGTGTTTATGTCAGAAGTATAGTGGCAATCTGTGAAATCAAATCTGCCATATTATTATTCTTGCCAAGTTGTATGTTGCTATGTTGCGTGTTTTCTATTGTATTATGCAATTACACATTCTTTTCTTTAACCCGTTTATAGCAGGTAAGTAAATGGCACTTTAACACACCTTTGGGCATTTGGTACTATTCCCCCATATTTGTATAGAGTAGTATAGATCATTCCCCCATATTTGTATAGAGTAGTATTTATATAGACCATTCCCCCATATTTGTATAGAGTAGTACAGACTATTCCCCAATATTTGTATAGAGTAGTATAGTCCATTCCCCCATATTTGTATAGAGTAGTATAGACCATTCCTCCATATTTGTATAGAGTAGTATAGACCATTCCCCCATATTTGTATAGAGTAGTATAGACCATTCCCCCATATTTGCATAGAGTAGTATAGACCATTCCCCCATATTTGCATAGAGTAGTATAGACCATTCCTCCATATTTGTATAGAGTAGTATAGACCATTCCCCCATATTTGTATAGAGTAGTATAGACCATTCCCCCATATTTGTATAGAGTAGTAAAGACCATTCCCCCATATTTGTATAGAGTAGTATAGACCATTCCCCCATATTTGTATAGAGTAGTATAGACCATTCCCCCATATTTGTATAGAGTAGTATAGACCATTCCCCCATATTTGTATAGAGTAGTATAGACCATTCCCCCATATTTGTATAGAGTAGTATAGATCATTCCCCCATATTTGTATAGAGTAGTATTTATATAGACCATTTCCCCCATATTTGTATAGAGTAGTATAGACTATTCCCCAATATTTGTATAGAGTAGTATAGTCCATTCCCCCATATTTGTATAGAGTAGTATAGACCATTCCTCCATATTTGTGTAGAGTAGTATAGACCATTCCCCCATATTTGTATAGTGTAGTATAGACCGCCGGTCTCTCTGGCTGTGGGGTTACAACACTTTCTCTCTGTAATCCCGTTTATCACGCAGAGTCTCGTAGCGGAGCGAGAGCTGAGGCGGTTCGACCCCCGCTGGTGACTTGCGAGATACTGAGCCGGCCGCTCAGAAAGCAATGGCAAACTACTGAGCGTAATCTTGCCAAGAGATCAACATACAGCTGAAAGATGCTGGTGTTGACAGCTAAGTCCTGTAAAGGATATGCTAAAAAAAAAAGTATAGACCACTCCCCCATATTTGTATAGAGTAGTATAGACCACTCCTCCATATTTGCATAGAGTAGTATAGACCATTCCCCCATATGTGTATAGAGTTGTATAGACCACTCTCCCATATTTGCATAGAGTAGTATAGACCATACCCCCATATTTGTATAGAGTAGTATAGACTATTCCCCCTGATTTGTATAGAGTAATATAGACCATTCCCCCATATTTGTATAGAGTAGTATAGACCATTCCCCCATATTTGTATAGATTAGTATAGACCATTCCCCCATATTTGTATAGAGTAGTATAGACTATTCCACAATATTTGTATAGAGTAGTATAGACCATTCCCCCATATTTGTATAGAGTAGTATAGACCATTCCCCCATATTTGTATAGAGTAGTATAGATCATCCCCCCATATTTGTATAGAGTAGTATAGACCATTCCCCCATATTTGTATGGAGTAGTATAGACCATTCTCCCATATTTGTATAGAGTAGTATAGACCATTCCCCCATATTTGTATAGAGTAGTATAGACCATTCCCCCATATTTGTATAGAGTAGTTGTGGCATAATGGATCAGATGTCCACATTCCCAGTCCCCCACTTTCATAATAATACTTTTAGTTTTGAACGGAGACCATCCGGATAGCAGGGCTATTATTAGATTCGAAGGTTCCAGAACGCGGTGGGGTAGGGCAGCGGTATGCGCTCGCTTTTTGATTGCCCAATAAGTGGGAGCCCACGCTATTCTCTAGGCCCAATTTTCAAATATCTGGTAGTTTGAGCCGGGATTCCACCAGGAGCGGTCGCTATTTGTGATGTGGGGACGCAAAAATGCCCTTAAAGATTCTGTAAAATATTGTTCTCTGGATAACAGGTACCACTTTAAAACATACTTTAATGTTGTGGTTATGCCTAGTGAACGAAAGAGAAGAATATAAGAGTATTTTATGAAGAAAATGTGAAAGTGAAAACAGAACTTCTGTATGCCAGTATTCTGAACACTGCATCTTCAACCTGTCAGGTCTTTCACTCTGTAATACTCCAAGTGCATATCATTCCCCTGTTGTGACTGGTTGCGTATGCTTGATGATTGTAAATTACACTCAATGCAAATTCGCAAACCATTTGTGCATTCTTAATGCCTAGCATGACTCATTCGTAACCCAACTGTACACGGCTCTTGTGAGTTAATATTTGACAGTCTGGATCGGAACGTGTGATGTAAACATGTACAAGTTCCTTTGTAAATGCTGAGAATGTTGGAGTGAGTGAGTTGGTGATCTGATGAATAGCCTCTCACATTAGTAGAAAGACAGATGCTTCAATATCCATATGTAAGCAGGACGTGTATGGCACGCCAGAATTGCAAAGTTTCTGTGATGCCTGGTGGCTAGATTACGCTCAAGAGAATTACTATAATTTCTCTCTGAAGTATTACACTGGTACCGCTACTGTTGGTTGGTTCATATAAACTAGTTCCTAAAAGGACAATAGGTGTGTGAACCTGTGTCTTAGTCGGCTGAATATAATGTATGGCTCATGCAAATTTACAAGGACTAAACATGTTTTTCCCATATGTGCTTTGGTGCATATGTGAACAATTGCTTATGCAATTTGGCTTCCTTACCTACTGTAGTAGATATGGATATTACTCAGTGGGGAAAGTGCACATGATAATGATGATGTACTTGTGAGCCAAGTCTGGTCTGAGAGGGGTGAGGTCTGGGATTGCTGTGTGAGTGTGTATGGAATAGGACATCCATTCACCAACATCACAACCATTGGAATGGATGTCTGGTCTGCTAATTTGGTAAATTGCATTAGTTTAATACATATTGCATATTGCAGTTGTAAATGCCTATTTTCCATTTTCCCCAACATGCCTGTTCATGTTCTGACTCACAATGCCTGTCTCATGTTGCTATTTCACAATGCTTGCTCATGCTGCTTGCCTTAAAATGCTTGTAATTGTGTAGGCTACCCCTGTCTCAGCATATAGGTTTGTGATTACCACAGATAAAGGTGAATAATGAAAATATATCACCCACAGTACATCAGAGTGAAATACACTTCATTATCAACCAGGAGAGGTGTGCTGGGACAACACCCTCCCTTAACCTCCCCATCTCCAATCTGTGTATGTTGATGTATGATAACCTTATCTTTTAACAAATGTAAAGAGATGTTGTGCCATTTTGTATATCAACAGAGAACAGAGGATGGTGGAGAGGCTTTCATATATCATCTGGGACAACTAACCAGAAGTCCCAGAATCCAGAACCAACTCCTTATAAGTGAAATCTTCTAGAATCCACAATGTAGGAATTTCCTGAAGGCTTTTATCTCAGCTCTCAAACCGCTGAATATAAAAAAGGAGAAACCAGTTCTGAAGAATTCTAGTATTAGAATTATAGTGATCAGGACAGTGATTATCAGGTATATCAATGTCATCTGAGAAATAAAAATCAAGTCTCTTGTTAATAACAACATTCACATGAACCTGGTGAAGTAGATTGCAATGATTGTTCATCTGAGACTTAACTTGGAGAATAACCAGCCTGGTGCTCACACAGTGATAGATGAATGTGACTTGAAGAGTAGGTGAGGTTAGACTGGCCACGTGAAGTGCTGCAATATATTGGATTGTGTTCAGATCGCTGGGTCTCTTCGACAAGTCATGTTCTGCATGTACCGAGTATACATCTCCCAATGTCAGGAGAGTGCTATCCTCAACCACTTGAAATGCCCCAGTGTCAGCTTTCACCAGCAGTCTGGTCTACAGTGAGAGACAGTACCGTATCATCATCCCAAATTCTGTTCTCAAGAGGAATAATCTGCCATGGAACCTATTACAGGAAGTCTGCTACCTGGAGCTTTCCCAACATCAATTGCTGATGGTAACAGGATGCAAACTGATCCAGAACAGTAGTTCCTCCCTTAGGTTTCCCATGATAGGATTTTATAATATTCCCAAGAGACAAGAAGTGATGATAGATACATGAATGAGTGGTGTAGTTAGAGATTGGAGAGGAGGAGGAGAGTTTATTGATAGGTTGGTGGAGTACTTAGGAGTTGTTGTATCATGTTTATCTGCATGCATGTTCAGCATATTTGTACATTATGCATGTACCTTTTGAAGTGTTGACATGGCAAACGGATGACTCATTGGTCTTCACTCGACCCCCCAGCAGCTCAATAAACAATATTAATGAACCAATGTTTTAAGTACATGTCTCAGGAGAATGTCTTGTACAGTTGCTGTCAAATATTGTCTCTGATGAATGTCTTAAGTTACTGTGATGGGTTACAGATATTGTGAAAAGTCCTGTATAGATGTTGTCAAGTATCTCTCATTATGTATGTCTTGTACAATTGTGGTGTAAACAATTCTATGTAAATGTATGTCCCACTCTTGTCCAGAACCTGTCATGTAGATGTCTTGTTTAACAGATGTTATGTACAGTTATTGTTGAGTTTGTTTGCTAATATTGAAACCTAAAGTCCTAAGATATAATTGTACAACTGATATAGGTCACTTTTGACACAAAATAAATAAGGGAAGATCTAATGTGACGGACGAACAGCACACTGACAACACTATGATGAGTGAATTGAATCCTCAGTTGTACAGGGGCGAATAGTTCAGATCTCCTTTTGGCCTTGAGGGAACCTTTTTCTTCTTTTATACATTTCTGTGTGGATACTTGGTAGTCTCACAGTGGGGGTTCAGGGCCAAAGGAAAAATGGTTCTCCAAAAGGGCTAGGCGGGAATGATTATCTATCTCATTTGAGAGACCTCTAGACAAAAACGTGCAAAATCATATCCTTTATCTTGTCTATTTATTATTCAAGATATATTTCCAGAGAACACTACTAACTAGGTCCTCTGTCATCAATCTAACATGTCACAGTAGTATAGACCAATCAGTACTTTAGAGGTAATGTGGTCACTATCAGGCCCACCGCCTTTACTTCCCAAAACATTTACTGGTTCCCATTTTAGACTGGAACAATCTGGAAACCAAAGTTAAGTTTTAAAATCCATTTTGATGAGAAATCGAAGCCATGACAGCAGGCAAGCGGGTTAGCCGTTGCACTACTGTGCCCTACTCTTGGTGTAAACTTAGTTGCACGTCCTTCACAGAACGTGGATATCAACCCCAAGATTTATTGACTGTTTGTCATTTACTAGGCAATTTTAGTTTAACAGTTTGCCATTGTTTACTGATCAGCCAACACTGTTGATTTCGAACCCTCGACTCGATATGACGTCAGTGTTTCCACATGGTCATTGTTTCCCAGTGACCTCTTCATAACCCATTGTATCCAATCCTATCTGGGCATTGAGGTCAGCGAATGCTTAATTACTATATCCTTGATTACCTAAAGTGATTTGAAGTTTACAAGTAAAATCCCTGACGGATTCAACCTTATCAATTGTTATGCTTAATACTGGATCACATTCATGTTTACATTCTTGTCTTTGGGGAGGGGGGAGTAGGTATGGGTCTAAGTGTTGATATCAATATTCTACAACACACTGCTTCCCATTAGTGTTTTCCTCTTTAGATAGCATTAGGGCCATTACTTTACTGTGAGGGGTATTTCCTCTGTGTTCTCTGTGAGAACACCACTGTTTCACGTGTGTTTAGTAGCTTCTTGCCTGGTCGTTCCATCTTGTTTAGAATCACCTCAAAATGCTATCTTTGCTTAATTTTATTTCTGCTAACATATGTTGTGCCTCTTCCAGTCCATGACTAGTTCTAACATTCCAGATGCCAATTCTGGAGATTTCCCTAGGAGAAAAGTAAGTGAGCGATCCATATTCCTTGCGTCTTTCCGCTTATTCCGTCATACTTCTAGAAAATCCTAGTTCCATCTTGGATGCCAGTGTTATTCTTCTTACCTTATCTATAGACTAGTCCGTCTTTGATTGGAGTGTTGCAGCTAAAGTTGCCTACTGAATGGGGCAGCCAATCTCACTCCAACTTTTCTTGTTTAAACACAGACCTCATAAATAAAATATTGCAGTATTTCTTTCCTGGTATCTTTCTCTACATCTCGTCATTTGCATACTGCAGAGGTATATACCATGTTATGTAAACATATGAATGGTACTTTGGCTAAATTATGATGCACATCGTCGCTGGTATAGCGCAAATATGTGTAACACTTGTGACTTATTTCCTCGGAAGTTAACACTTTGCATGAAGTCTTTTTGTTTACATAGTAACGGTTGGAATCGGCTAATATATAATGTTTCGATATATTTGAACAAGCGATTATTGTTTACAGAATACTTTATACGAAATGCAGATTGTTTGTTGACTGTGTGATTGCTAATCAGCAAATGTTCCGCGATGGCCGAATTTGTTTTATGACCTGTAGACGGCACAGGTTTTGCTGAAGATTGATTAACTCTCTTTCCAACTCTCTTTTCACCAACACTGGTATATGTTCAACTAGTCCATTTGCTAATTGTTTTTCCGTTCTACTTGAAAGTCGCTTGGCCCTCACACTGGAATTAATACATAGTTTGATTTGGTATACAGAAACAATGGTTTTTTCACATTTTTTTAATGTCCTTAGTTTCCCCTCACGACATGCACGGCAGCTTCCCTCTTTGTGGCCAGAAGGGATTTTTCTTTGTTACTTAATTGTCAAAGATTCATATACATATTTAGAGGATGCACTAGACAAAATAAACATTGAAAGTTATAGTCAAATAACCAACCAATCATGCCTCCGTTTACACACACACACATTGGCACCTTGCCGTCTTGACAGACGATAGTTTGTGCTTCAAAAAGGCATAATAACCTTTACCCACTGTAGCGAATGTGACTGATAAGGCCAATTCGCGCTGTAAATGTTCGTTTACAGAAGGTGCATGTGAACACGTGGTCATTTCCACCATCATGCACCATCTTACGTCTCACACGCTCGGTGTGTGACTTATCTGCAATCATTTTCTCCTTTGTCTTTATTCCATTTCTGATGATTGCCCTCCATGCAACACGTTCAGCGGCGACTTGCTCCCTATGTGCATTATCAATGCCTGTATCAATCATGTCCCGTTTACACACATCTTTGTATCGTAGTAGAGGCCGACCCATCTGTAATTCACCAAAAAAGATGTCCTTTGGTATTCTACCATCATCCATCCTCCTAAGATGTCCTATCCATCTAAGTTTACGAAGGCTGAGCATGGAATAAACCTTCACACAACCTGATCTTTCCAATATTTCAGTATTTGTGATTTTGTCTTGCCACTTAATACCAAGAATTCTTCGCAGACACCGCATATGAAAGCTGTTTAAACGTTTCTCTTGGTGTGAGTAAGTTGTCCAGGTTTCACTGCCATAAAGAAGAATACTAAGGACAGTCTTGATAGACAAGGACTTTTGTTTTGGCAGTAAGCCTTCTGTTCTCCCAGACTCTTTTTCTTATCCTATTCATTGTTGTTGCTGCCTTACCAATCTGGTTGTTGATTTCCTGATCTAGGGATAAGTTGCTATTTACCACTGATCCTAGATATGTAAAATGGTCTACCATCTCTAGTTCGGCGTCGTCAATAAAGATTGATGGTACCCCATGTGCACCTTGTGACATAATCTGTGTCTTCTTTTTGCTAATTGTTAAACCAAATTCAGAACAAGCATTGGAGAATGCAGATAGTAGACATTGTAATTCTTCCTCAGAGTGGGTCGTAACTGCAGCATCATCTGCAAAAAGCAACTCTGTGATCAGTACCCTCCTAATATTGCTCTTGGCCTTCAATCTCTGAGCCTCTGTTTAAAATGTTTGTAATATACTAGATACATTCTAGAGGTATGGTGTCTGTGTGTTTGTTATTTAACCTGTAAAAACAAAAGTTAGTTCCATATCCTTTACAGGATGTTGGAGTCAACCCCGGAATTTTTGTGACTGTGATATCTTGGCAAATTTAAGTTCAGTAGATTGTCATTGCTTTCTCAACAACCGGCACTATTATCATTGTATGAATACCAGGGCATGGCGGTCTGCTGCCAATCCGCCCGCAGCTGTATTTCGAACGCGGTATGAGGGATTACGAATTGCGTCCGCAACTTCTTTGCAACGACGCCGGCTGTAAGCAAAGTAACTAAAGGACTCTTTCACACTCCTTCAGATGTATGGTTACACAGTGCTGGCCCCATATTTCCCTAGACTAATCAATACTAGATTATGGTTACACAGTGCTGGCCCCATATCTTCATATATTCAGATGTATGGGTACACAGTGCTGGCCCCATATCTTCATATATTCAGATGTATGGTTACACAGTGCTGGCCCCATATCTTCATATACTCAGATGTATGGTTACACAGTGCTGGCCCCATATCTTCATATATTCAGATGTATGGTTACACAGTGCTGGCCCAATATCTTCATATACTCAGATGTATGGTTACACAGTGCTGGCCCCATATCTTCATATACTCAGATGTATGGTTACACAGTGCTGGCCCCCATATCTTCATATACTCAGATGTATGGTTACACAGTGCTGGCCCCATATCTTCATATACTCAGATGTATGGTTACACAGTGCTGGCCCCATATCTTCCTATATTCAGATGTATGGTTACACAGTGCTGGCCCCATATCTTCATATATTCAGATGTATGGTTACACAGTGCTGGCCCATATCTTCATATACTCAGATGTATGGGTACACAGTACTGGCCCCATATCTTCCTATATTCAGATATATGGGTACACAGTGCTGGCCCCATATCTTCCAATATTCAGATATATGGGTACACAGTACTGGCCCCATATCTTCCTATATTCAGATATATGGGTACACAGTACTGGCCCCATATCTTCCTATATTCAGATATATGGGTACACAGTGCTGGCCCCATATCTTCCTATATTCAGATATATGGGTACACAGTACTGGCCCCATATCTTCCTATATTCAGATATATGGGTACACAGTACTGGCCCCATATCTTCCTATACTCAGATGTGTGGGTACACAGTGCTGGCCCCATATCTTCCTATATTCAGATATATGGGTACACAGTGCTGGCCCCATATCTTCCTATACTAATCAAAACTAGATGTATGGGTACACAGTGCTGGCCCCATATCTTCCTATACTCAGATGTGTGGGTACACAGTGCTGGCCCCATATCTTCCTATATTCAGATATATGGGTACACAGTGCTGGCCCCATATCTTCCTATACTAATCAAAACTAGATGTATGGGTACACAGTGCTGGCCCCATATCTTCCTATACTAATCAAAACTAGATGTATGGGTACACATTGCTGCCCCATATCTTCCTAGACTAATCAACACTAGATGTGTGGGTACACAGTGCAGCCCTATATCTTCCTAGACTAATCAACACTAGATGTGTGGGTACACATTGCTGGCCCATATCTTCCTAGACTAATCAACACTAGATGTATGGGTACACAGTGCTGGCCCCATATCTTCCTAGACTAATCAACACTAGATGTGTGGGTACACAGTGCTGGCCCCATATCTTCCTAGACTAATCAACACTAGATGTGTGGGAACACATTGCTGCCCCATATCTTCCTAGACTAATCAACACTAGATGTGTGGGTACACATTGCTGCCCCATATCTTCCTAGACTAATCAACACTAGATGTGTGGGTACACATTGCTGCCCCATATCTTCCTAGACTAATCAACACTAGATGTGTGGGTACACATTGCTGCCCCATATCTTCCTAGACTAATCAACACTAGATGTGTAAGTACACATTGCTGCCCCATATCTTCCTAGACTAATCAACACTAGATGTATGGGTACACATTGCTGCCCCATATCTTCCTAGACTAATCAACACTAGATGTGTGGGTACACATTGCTGCCCCATATCTTCCTAGACTAATCAACACTAGATGTGTGGGTACACAGTGCTGGCCCCATATCTTCCTAGACTCAGATGTGTGGGTACACAGTGCTGGCCCCATATCTTCCTAGACTAATCAACACTAGATGTGTGGGTACACAGTGCTGGCCCCATATCTTCCTATACTCAGATGTGTGGGTACACAGTGCTGGCCGCATATCTTCCTAGACTAATCAACACTAGATGTGTGGGTACACAGTGCTGGCCCCATATCTTCCTAGACTAATCAACACTAGATGTGTGGGAACACATTGCTGCCCCATATCTTCCTAGACTAATCAACACTAGATGTGTGGGTACACATTGCTGCCCCATATCTTCCTAGACTAATCAACACTAGATGTGTGGGTACACATTGCTGCCCCATATCTTCCTAGACTAATCAACACTAGATGTGTGGGTACACATTGCTGCCCCATATCTTCCTAGACTAATCAACACTAGATGTGTGGGTACACATTGCTGCCCCATATCTTCCTAGACTAATCAACACTAGATGTGTGGGAACACATTGCTGCCCCATATCTTCCTAGACTAATCAACACTAGATGTGTGGGTACACATTGCTGCCCCATATCTTCCTAGACTAATCAACACTAGATGTGTGGGTACACATTGCTGCCCCATATCTTCCTAGACTAATCAACACTAGATGTGTGGGTACACATTGCTGCCCCATATCTTCCTAGACTAATCAACACTAGATGTGTGGGTACACATTGCTGCCCCATATCTTCCTAGACTAATCAACACTAGATGTGTGGGTACACATTGCTGCCCCATATCTTCCTAGACTAATCAACACTAGATGTATGGGTACACATTGCTGCCCCATATCTTCCTAGACTAATCAACACTAGATGTGTGGGTACACATTGCTGCCCCATATCTTCCTAGACTAATCAACACTAGATGTGTGGGTACACAGTGCTGGCCCCATATCTTCCTAGACTCAGATGTGTGGGTACACAGTGATGGCCCCATATCTTCCTAGACTAATCAACACTAGATGTGTGGGTACAAAGTGCTGGCCCCATATCTTCCTATACTCAGATGTGTGGGTACACAGTGCTGGCCGCATATCTTCCTAGACTAATCAACACTAGATGTGTGGGTACACAGTGCTGGCCCCATATCTTCCTAGACTAATCAACACTAGATGTGTGGGAACACATTGCTGCCCCATATCTTCCTAGACTAATCAACACTAGATGTGTGGGTACACATTGCTGCCCCATATCTTCCTAGACTAATCAACACTAGATGTGTGGGTACACATTGCTGCCCCATATCTTCCTAGACTAATCAACACTAGATGTGTGGGTACACATTGCTGCCCCATATCTTCCTAGACTAATCAACACTAGATGTGTGGGTACACAGTGCTGGCACAATATCTTCCTAGACTAATCAACACTAGATGTGTGGGTACACAGTGCTGGCCCCATATCTTCCTAGACTAATCAACACTAGATGTGTGGGTACACAGTGCTGGCCCCATATCTTCCTAGACTAATCAACACTAGATGTGTGGGTACACAGTGCTGGCCCCATATCTTCCTAGACTAATCAACACTAGATGTGTGGGTACACAGTGCTGGCCCCATATCTTCCTATACTCAGATGTGTGGGTACACAGTGCTGGCCCCATATCTTCCGAGACTAATCAACACTAGATGTATGGGTACACGGTGCTGGCCCCATATCTTCCTATACTAATCAACACTAGATGTGTGGGTACACAGTGCAGCCCCATATCTTTCTATACTAATCAACACTAGATGTGTGGGTACACAGTGCAGCCCCATATCTTCCTATACTAATCAACACTAGATGTGTGGGTACACATTGCTGCCCCATATATTCCTAGACTCAGATGTGTGGGTACACAGTGCTGGCCCAATATCTTCCTAGACTCAGATGTGTGGGTACACATTGCTGCCCCATATCTTCCTAGACTCAGATGTGTGGGTACACAGTGCTGGCCCCATATCTTCCTAGACTAATCAACACTAGATGTGTGGGTACACATTGCTGCCCCATATCTTCCTAGACTCAGATGTGTGGGTACACAGTGCTGGCCCCATATCTTCCTAGACTAATCAACACTAGATGTGTGGGTACACATTGCTGCCCCATATCTTCCTAGACTCAGATGTGTGGGTACACATTGCTGCCCCATATCTTCCTAGACTCAGATGTGTGGGTACACAGTGCTGGCCCCATATCTTCCTAGACTAATCAACACTAGATGTGTGGGTACACAGTGCTGGCCCCATATCTTCCTAGACTAATCAACACTAGATGTGTGGGTACACAGTGCTGGCCCCATATCTTCCTAGACTAATCAACACTAGATGTGTGGGTACACATTGCTGCCCCATATCTTCCTATATTCAGATGTGTGGGTACACAGTGCTGGCCCCATATCTTCCTATATTCAGATGTATGGGTACACAGTGCTGGCCCCATATCTTCCTAGACTAATCAACACTAGATGTGTGGGTACACATTGCTGCCCCATATCTTCCTATATTCAGATGTGTGGGTACACGGTGCTGGCCCCATATCTTCCTATATTCAGATGTGTGGGTACACAGTGCTGGCCCCATATCTTCCTATACTCAGATGTATGGTTACACAGTGCTGGCCCCATATCTTCCTATACTCCGATGTATGGGTACACAGTGCTGGCCCCATATCTTCCTATACTCAGATGTATGGGTACACAGTGCTGGCCCCATATCTTCATATACTCAGATGTATGGTTACACAGTGCTGGCCCCATATCTTCCTATATTCAGATGTATGGTTACACAGTGCTGGCCCCATATCTTCCTATATTCAGATGTATGGTTACACAGTGCTGGCCCCATATCTTACTATACTCAGATGTATGGGTACACAGTGCTGGCCCCATATCTTCCTATACTCAGATGTATGGGTACACAGTGCTGGCCCCATATCTTCCTATATTCAGATATATGGGTACACAGTACTGGCCCCATATCTTCCTATACTCAGATGTGTGGGTACACAGTGCTGGCCCCATATCTTCCTATACTAATCAACACTAGATGTATGGGTACACAGTACTGGCCCCATATCTTCCTATACTCAGATGTGTGGGTACACAGTGCTGGCCCCATATCTTCCTATACTAATCAACACTAGATGTATGGGTACACAGTACTGGCCCCATATCTTCCTATATTCAGATATATGGGTACACAGTGCTGGCCCCATATCTTCCTATACTCAGATGTGTGGGTACACAGTGCTGGCCCCATATCTTCCTATACTAATCAACACTAGATGTATGGGTACACAGTACTGGCCCCATATCTTCCTATACTCAGATATATGGGTACACAGTGCTGGCCCCATATCTTCCTATATTCAGATATATGGGTACACAGTACTGGCCCCATATCTTCCTATACTAATCAACACTAGATGTATGGGTACACAGTACTGGCCCCATATCTTCCTATACTCAGATATATGGGTACACAGTGCTGGCCCCATATCTTCCTATATTCAGATATATGGGTACACAGTACTGGCCCCATATCTTCCTATACTAATCAACACTAGATGTGTGGGTACACAGTGCTGGCCCCATATCTTCCTAGACTAATCAACACTAGATGTGTGGGTACACGGTGCTGGCCCCATATCTTCCTATATTCAGATGTGTGGGTACACAGTGCTGGCCCCATATCTTCCTATACTCAGATGTATGGTTACACAGTGATGGCCCCATATCTTCCTATACTCCGATGTATGGGTACACAGTGCTGGCCCCATATCTTCCTATACTCAGATGTATGGGTACACAGTGCTGGCCCCATATCTTCATATACTCAGATGTATGGTTACACAGTGCTGGCCCCATATCTTCCTATACTCAGATGTATGGGTACACAGTGCTGGCCCCATATCTTCCTATATTCAGATGTATGGTTACACAGTGCTGGCCCCATATCTTCCTATATTCAGATGTATGGTTACACAGTGCTGGCCCCATATCTTCCTATACTCAGATGTATGGGTACACAGTGCTGGCCCCATATCTTCCTATACTCAGATGTATGGGTACACAGTGCTGGCCCCATATCTTCCTATATTCAGATATATGGGTACACAGTACTGGCCCCATATCTTCCTATACTCAGATGTGTGGGTACACAGTGCTGGCCCCATATCTTCCTATACTAATCAACACTAGATGTACGGGTACACAGTACTGGCCCCATATCTTCCTATACTCAGATGTGTGGGTACACAGTGCTGGCCCCATATCTTCCTATACTAATCAACACTAGATGTATGGGTACACAGTACTGGCCCCATATCTTCCTATATTCAGATATATGGGTACACAGTGCTGGCCCCATATCTTCCTATACTCAGATGTGTGGGTACACAGTGCTGGCCCCATATCTTCCTATACTAATCAACACTAGATGTATGGGTACACAGTACTGGCCCCATATCTTCCTATACTCAGATATATGGGTACACAGTGCTGGCCCCATATCTTCCTATATTCAGATATATGGGTACACAGTACTGGCCCCATATCTTCCTATACTAATCAACACTAGATGTATGGGTACACAGTACTGGCCCCATATCTTCCTATACTCAGATATATGGGTACACAGTGCTGGCCCCATATCTTCCTATATTCAGATATATGGGTACACAGTACTGGCCCCATATCTTCCTATACTAATCAACACTAGATGTGTGGGTACACAGTGCTGGCCCCATATCTTCCTAGACTAATCAACACTAGATGTGTGGGTACACGGTGCTGGCCCCATATCTTCCTATATTCAGATGTGTGGGTACACAGTGCTGGCCCCATATCTTCCTATACTCAGATGTATGGTTACACAGTGATGGCCCCATATCTTCCTATACTCCGATGTATGGGTACACAGTGCTGGCCCCATATCTTCCTATACTCAGATGTATGGGTACACAGTGCTGGCCCCATATCTTCATATACTCAGATGTATGGTTACACAGTGCTGGCCCCATATCTTCCTATACTCAGATGTATGGGTACACAGTGCTGGCCCCATATCTTCCTATATTCAGATGTATGGTTACACAGTGCTGGCCCCATATCTTCCTATATTCAGATGTATGGTTACACAGTGCTGGCCCCATATCTTCCTATACTCAGATGTATGGGTACACAGTGCTGGCCCCATATCTTCCTATACTCAGATGTATGGGTACACAGTGCTGGCCCCATATCTTCCTATATTCAGATATATGGGTACACAGTACTGGCCCCATATCTTCCTATACTCAGATGTGTGGGTACACAGTGCTGGCCCCATATCTTCCTATACTAATCAACACTAGATGTATGGGTACACAGTACTGGCCCCATATCTTCCTATACTCAGATGTGTGGGTACACAGTGCTGGCCCCATATCTTCCTATACTCAGATGTATGGGTACACAGTACTGGCCCCATATCTTCCTATATTCAGATATATGGGTACACAGTGCTGGCCCCATATCTTCCTATACTCAGATGTGTGGGTACACAGTGCTGGCCCCATATCTTCCTATATTCAGATATATGGGTACACAGTACTGGTCCCATATCTTCCTATATTCAGATATATGGGTACACAGTACTGGCCCCATATCTTCCTATATTCAGATATATGGGTACACAGTACTGGCCCCATATCTTCCTATATTCAGATATATGGGTACACAGTGCTGGCCCCATATCTTCCTATATTCAGATATATGGGTACACAGTACTGGCCCCATATCTTCCTATATTCAGATATATGGGTACACAGTGCTGGCCCCATATCTTCCTATATTCAGATATATGGGTACACAGTACTGGCCCCATATCTTCCTATATTCAGATATATGGGTACACAGTACTGGCCCCATATCTTCCTATATTCAGATATATGGGTACACAGTGCTGGCCCCATATCTTCCTATATTCAGATATATCGGTACACAGTAATGGCCCCATATCTTCCTATACTCAGATGTGTGGGTACACAGTGCTGGCCCCATATCTTCCTATATTCAGATATATGGGTACACAGTGCTGGCCCCATATCTTCCTATACTAATCAACACTAGATGTGTGGGTACACAGTGCTGGCCCCATATCTTCCTATACTCAGATGTGTGGGTACACATTGCTGCCCCATATCTTCCTATACTAATCAACACTAGATGTGTGGGTACACAGTGCTGGCCCCATATCTTCCTATACTAATCAACACTAGATGTGTGGGTACACAGTGCTGGCCCCATATCTTCCTATACTAATCAACACTAGATGTATGGGTACACAGTGCTGGCCCCATATCTTCCTATACTCAGATGTGTGGGTACACATTGCTGCCCCATATCTTCCTAGACTAATCAACACTAGATGTGTGGGTACACAGTGCAGCCCTATATCTTCCTAGACTAATCAACACTAGATGTGTGGGTACACATTGCTGGCCCATATCTTCCTAGACTAATCAACACTAGATGTGTGGGTACACAAAGCTGGCCCCATATCTTCCTAGACTAATCAACACTAGATGTATGGGTACACAGTGCTGGCCCCATATCTTCCTAGACTAATCAACACTAGATGTGTGGGTACACAGTGCTGGCCCCATATCTTCCTAGACTAATCAACACTAAATGTGTGGGTACACATTGCTGCCCCATATCTTCCTAGACTAATCAACACTAGATGTGTGGGTACACATTGCTGCCCCATATCTTCCTAGACTAATCAACACTAGATGTGTGGGTACACAGTGCTGGCCCCATATCTTCCTAGACTAATCAACACTAGATGTGTGGGTACACAGTGCTGGCCCCATATCTTCCTATACTAATCAACACTAGATGTGTGGGTACACAGTGCTTGCCCCATATCTTCCTAGACTAATCAACACTAGATGTGTGGGAACACATTGCTGCCCCATATCTTCCTAGACTAATCAACACTAGATGTGTGGGTACACATTGCTGCCCCATATCTTCCTAGACTAATCAACACTAGATGTGTGGGTACACATTGCTGCCCCATATCTTCCTAGACTAATCAACACTAGATGTGTGGGTACACAGTGCTGGCCCCATATCTTCCTAGACTCAGATGTGTGGGTACACAGTGCTGGCCCCATATCTTCCTAGACTAATCAAAACTAGATGTGTGGGTACACAGTGCTGGCCCCATATCTTCCTATACTCAGATGTGTGGGTACACAGTGCTGGCCGCATATCTTCCAAGACTAATCAACACTAGATGTGTGGGTACACAGTGCTGGCCCCATATCTTCCTAGACTAATCAACACTAGATGTGTGGGAACACATTGCTGCCCCATATCTTCCTAGACTAATCAACACTAGATGTGTGGGTACACATTGCTGCCCCATATCTTCCTAGACTAATCAACACTAGATGTGTGGGTACACATTGCTGCCCCATATCTTCCTAGACTAATCAACACTAGATGTGTGGGTACACATTGCTGCCCCATATCTTCCTAGACTAATCAACACTAGATGTGTGGGTACACAGTGCTGGCCCCATATCTTCCTAGACTAATCAACACTAGATGTGTGGGTACACAGTGCTGGCCCCATATCTTCCTAGACTAATCAACACTAGATGTGTGGGTACACAGTGCTGGCCCCATATCTTCCTAGACTAATCAACACTAGATGTGTGGGTACACAGTGCTGGCCCCATATCTTCCTAGACTAATCAACACTAGATGTGTGGGTACACAGTGCTGGCCCAATATCTTCCTATACTCAGATGTGTGGGTACACAGTGCTGGCCCCATATCTTCCGAGACTAATCAACACTAGATGTATGGGTACACGGTGCTGGCCCCATATCTTCCTATACTAATCAACACTAGATGTGTGGGTACACAGTGCAGCCCCATATCTTCCTATACTAATCAACACTAGATGTGTGGGTACACAGTGCAGCCCCATATCTTCCTATACTAATCAACACTAGATGTGTGGGTACACATTGCTGCCCCATATCTTGCTAGACTCAGATGTGTGGGTACACAGTGCTGGCCCCATATCTTCCTAGACTCAGATGTGTGGGTACACATTGCTGCCCCATATCTTCCTAGACTCAGAAGTGTGGGTACACAGTGCTGGCCCCATATCTTCCTAGACTAATCAACACTAGATGTGTGGGTACACATTGCTGCCCCATATCTTCCTAGACTCAGATGTGTGGGTACACAGTGCTGGCCCCATATCTTCCTAGACTAATCAACACTAGATGTGTGGGTACACATTGCTGCCCCATATCTTCCTAGACTCAGATGTGTGGGTACACATTGCTGCCCCATATCTTCCTAGACTCAGATGTGTGGGTACACAGTGCTGGCCCCATATCTTCCTAGACTAATCAACACTAGATGTGTGGGTACACAGTGCTGGCCCCATATCTTCCTAGACTAATCAACACTAGATGTGTGGGTACACAGTGCTGGCCCCATATCTTCCTAGACTAATCAACACTAGATGTGTGGGTACACGGTGCTGGCCCCATATCTTCCTATATTCAGATGTGTGGGTACACGGTGCTGGCCCCATATCTTCCTATACTCAGATGTATGGGTACACAGTGCTGGCCCCATATCTTCCTATACTCAGATGTATGTGTACACAGTGCTGGCCCCATATCTTCCTATACTCAGATGTATGTGTACACAGTGCTGGCCCCATATCTTCCTATAATCAGATGTATGGGTACACAGTGCTGGCCCCATATCTTCCTATATTCAGATGTATGTGTACACAGTGCTGGCCCCATATCTTCCTATTTTCAGATGTGTGGGTACACAGTGCTTGCCCCATATCTTCCTAGACTAATCAACACTAGATGTGTGGGTACACAGTGCAGCCCCATATCTTCCTAGACTAATCAACACTAAATGTGTGGGTCCACGGTGCTGGCCCCATATCTTCCTATACTCAGATGTGTGGGTACACAGTGCTGGCCCCATATCTTCCTAGACTAATCAACACTAGATGTGTGGGTTCACAGTGCAGCCCCATATCTTCCTAGACTAATCAACACTAGATGTGTGGGTACACGGTGCTGGCCCCATATCTTCCTATACTCAGATGTGTGGGTACACAGTGCTGGCCCCATATCTTCCTAGACTCAGATGTGTGGGTACACAGTGCTGGCCCCATATCTTCCTAGACTAATTAACACTAGATGTGTGGGTACACAGTGCAGCCCCATATCTTCCTAGACTAATCAACGCTAGATGTGTGGGTACACAGTGCAGCCCCATATCTTCCTAGACTAATGAACACTAGATGTGTGGGTACACAGTGCAGCCCCATATCTTCCTAGACTCAGATGTGTGGGTACACGGTGCTGGCCCCATATCTTCCTAGACTCAGATGTGTGGGTACACAGTGCTGGCCCCATATCTTCGGAGACTAATCAACACTAGATGTGTGGGTACACAGTGCAGCCCCATATCTTCCTAGACTAATCAACACTAGATGTGTGGGTACACAGTGCAGCCCCATATCTTCCTAGACTAATCAACACTAGATGTGTGGGTACACAGTGCAGCCCCATATCTTCCTAGACTAATCAACACTAGATGTGTGGGTACACATTGCTGGCCCATATCTTCCTAGACTAATCAACACTAGATGTGTGGGTACACATTGCTGGCCCATATCTTCCTAGACTAATCAACACTAGATGTGTGGGTACACATTGCTGGCCCATATCTTCCTATACTTATCAACACTAGATGTGTGGGTACACAGTGCAGCCCCATATCTTCCTAGACTAATCAACACTAGATGTGTGGGTACACATTGCTGGCCCATATCTTCCTAGACTAATCAACACTAGATATGTGGGTACACAGTGCAGCCCCATATCTTCCTAGACTAATCAACACTAGATGTGTGGGTACACATTGCTGACCCATATCTTCCTAGACTAATCAACACTAGATGTATGGATACACATTGCTGGCCCATATCTTCCTAGACTAATCAACACTAGATGTGTGGGTACACAGTGCAGCCCCATATCTTCCTAGACTAATCAACACTAGATGTGTGGGTACACATTGCTGGCATATATCTTCCTAGACTAATCAACACTAAATGTGTGGGTACACAGTGCTGGCCCCATATCTTCCTAGACTAATCAACACTAGATGTGTGGGTACACATTGCTGGCCCATATCTTCCTATACTCAGATGTGTGGGTACACATTGCTGGCCCCATATCTTCCTATACTCAGATGTGTGGGTACACAGTTCTGGCCCCATATCTTCCTAGACTAATCAACACTAGATGTGTGGGTACACATTGCTGCCCCATATCTTCCTAGACTAATCAACACTAGATGTGTGGGTACACATTGCTGCCCCATATCTTCCTAGACTAATCAACACTAGATGTGTGGGTACACATTGCTGCGCCATATCTTCCTAGACTAATCAACACTAGATGTGTGGGTACACAGTGCTGGCCCCATATCTTCCTAGACTAATCAACACTAGATGTGTGGGTACACAGTGCTGGCCCCATATCTTCCTAGACTAATCAACACTAGATGTGTGGGAACACATTGCTGCCCCATATCTTCCTAGACTAATCAACACTAGATGTGTGGGTACACATTGCTGCCCCATATCTTCCTAGACTAATCAACATTAGATGTGTGGGTACACATTGCTGCCCCATATCTTCCTAGACTAATCAACACTAGATGTGTGGGTACACATTGCTGCCCCATATCTTCCTAGACTAATCAACACTAGATGTGTGGGTACACATTGCTGCCCCATATCTTCCTAGACTAATCAACACTAGATGTGTGGGTACACAGTGCTGGCCCCATATCTTCCTAGACTAATCAACACTAGATGTGTGGGTACACAGTGCTGGCTCCATATCTTCCTATACTCAGATGTGTGGGTACACAGTGCTGGCCCCATATCTTCCTATACTCAGATGTGTGGGTACACAGTGCTGGCCCCATATCTTCCTATACTCAGATGTGTGGGTACACAGTGCTGGCCCCATATCTTCCGAGACTAGTCAACACTAGATGTGTGGGTACACGGTGCTGGCCCCATATCTTCCTATACTAATCAACACTAGATGTGTGGGTACACAGTGCAGCCCCATATCTTCCTATACTCAGATGTGTGGGTACACAGTGCTGGCCCCATATCTTCCGAGACTAGTCAACACTAGATGTGTGGGTACACAGTGCAGCCCCATATCTTCCTATACTAATCAACACTAGATGTGTGGGTACACAGTGCAGCCCCATATCTTCCTATACTAATCAACACTAGATGTGTGGGTACACATTGCTGCCCCATATCTTCCTAGACTCAGATGTGTGGGTACACAGTGCTGGCCCCATATCTTCCTAGACTCAGATGTGTGGGTACACATTGCTGCCCCATATCTTCCTAGACTCAGATGTGTGGGTACACAGTGCTGGCCCCATATCTTCCTAGACTAATCAACACTAGATGTGTGGGTACACATTGCTGCCCCATATCTTCCTAGACTCAGATGTGTGGGTACACAGTGCTGGCCCCATATCTTCCTAGACTAATCAACACTAGATGTGTGGGTACACATTGCTGCCCCATATCTTCCTAGACTCAGATGTGTTGGTACACAGTGCTGGCCCCATATCTTCCTAGACTCAGATGTGTGGGTACACATTGCTGCCCCATATCTTCCTAGACTCAGATGTGTGGGTACACAGTGCTGGCCCCATATCTTCCTAGACTAATCAACACTAGATGTGTGGGTACACAGTGCAGCCCCATATCTTCCTAGACTAATCAACACTAGATGTGTGGGTACACGGTGCTGGCCCCATATCTTCCTATACTCAGATGTATGTGTACACAGTGCTGGCCCCATATCTTCCTATTTTCAGATGTGTGGGTACACAGTGCTGGCCCCATATCTTCCTATACTCAGATGTGTGGGTACACAGTGCTGGCCCCATATCTTCCTATACTCAGATGTGTGGGTACACAGTGCTGGCCCCATATCTTCCTAGACTAATCAACACTAGATGTGTGGGTACACAGTGCAGCCCCATATCTTCCTAGACTAATCAACACTAGATGTGTGGGTACACGGTGCTGGCCCCATATCTTCCTATACTCAGATGTGTGGGTACACAGTGCTGGCCCCATATCTTCCTAGACTCAGATGTGTGGGTACACAGTGCTGGCCCCATATCTTCCTAGACTAATCAACACTAGATGTGTGGGTACACAGTGCAGCCCCATATCTTCCTAGACTAATCAACACTAGATGTGTGGGTACACAGTGCAGCCCCATATCTTCCTAGACTAATGAACACTAGATGTGTGGGTACACAGTGCAGCCCCATATCTTCCTAGACTCAGATGTGTGGGTACACGGTGCTGGCCCCATATCTTCCTAGACTCAGATGTGTGGGTACACAGTGCTGGCCCCATATCTTCGGAGACTAATCAACACTAGATGTGTGGGTACACAGTGCAGCCCCATATCTTCCTAGACTAATCAACACTAGATGTGTGGGTACACAGTGCAGCGCCATATCTTCCTAGACTAATCAACACTAGATGTGTGGGTACACATTGCTGGCCCATATCTTCCTAGACTAATCAACACTAGATGTGTGGGTACACATTGCTGGCCCATATCTTCCTAGACTAATCAACACTAGATGTGTGGGTACACATTGCTGGCCCATATCTTCCTATACTTATCAACACTAGATGTGTGGGTACACAGTGCAGCCCCATATCTTCCTAGACTAATCAACACTAGATGTGTGGGTACACATTGCTGGCCCATATCTTTCTAGACTAATCAACACTAGATATGTGGGTACACAGTGCAGCCCCATATCTTCCTAGACTAATCAACACTAGATGTGTGGGTACACATTGCTGGCCCATATCTTCCTAGACTAATCAACACTAGATGTGTGGGTACACATTGCTGCCCCATATCTTCCTAGACTAATCAACACTAGAAGTGTGGGTACACATTGCTGCCCCATATCTTCCTAGACTAATCAACACTAGATGTGTGGGTACACAGCGCTGGCCCCATATCTTCCTAGACTAATCAACACTAGATGTGTGGGTACACAGTGCTGGCCCCATATCTTCCTATACTAATCAACACTAGATGTGTGGGTACACAGTGCTGGCCCCATATCTTCCTAGACTAATGAACATTAGATGTGTGGGTACACAGTGCAGCCCCATATCTTCCTAGACTAATCAACACTAGATGTGTGGGTACACAGTGCAGCCCCATATCTTCCTAGACTAATCAACACTAGATGTGTGGGTACACATTGCTGGCCCATATCTTCCTAGACTAATCAACACTAGATGTGTGGGTACACATTGCTGGCCCATATCTTCCTAGACTAATCAACACTAGATGTGTGGGTACACATTGCTGGCCCATATCTTCCTATACTAATCAACACTAGATGTGTGGGTACACAGTGCAGCCCCATATCTTCCTAGACTAATCAACACTAGATGTGTGGGTACACATTGCTGGCGCATATCTTCCTAGACTAATCAACACTAGATGTGTGGGTACACAGTGCAGCCCCATATCTTCCTAGACTAATCAACACTAGATGTGTGGGTACACATTGCTGTCCCATATCTTCCTAGACTAATCAACACTAGATGTATGGGTACACATTGCTGGCCCATATCTTCCTAGACTAATCAACACTAGATGTGTGGGTACACAGTGCAGCCCCATATCTTCCTAGACTAATCAACACTAGATGTGTTGGTACACATTGCTGGCCCATATCTTCCTAGACTAATCAACACTAGATGTGTGGGTACACAGTGCAGCCCCATATCTTCCTAGACTAATCAACACTAGATGTGTGGGTACACATTGCTGGCCCATATCTTCCTAGACTAATCAACACTAGATGTGTGGGTACACAGTGCAGCCCCATATCTTCCTAGACTAATCAACACTAGATGTGTGGGTACACAGTGCAGCCCCATATCTTCCTAGACTAATCAACACTAGATGTGTGGGTACACAGTGCTGGCCCCATATCTTCCTAGACTCAGATGTGTGGGTACACAGTGCTGGCCCCATATCTTCCTAGACTCAGATGTGTGGGTACACAGTGCAGCCCCATATCTTCCTAGACTAATCAACACTAGATGTGTGGGTACACAGTGCAGCCCCATATCTTCCTAGACTAATCAACACTAGATGTGTGGGTACACAGTGCTGGCCCCATATCTTCCTAGACTCAGATGTGTGGGTACACAGTGCTGGCCCCATATCTTCCTAGACTCAGATGTGTGGGTACACAGTGCAGCCCTATATCTTCCTAGACTAATCAACACTAGATGTGTGGGTACACAGTGCAGCCCCATATCTTCCTAGACTAATCAACACTAGATGTGTGGGTACACAGTGCAGCCCCATATCTTCCTAGACTAATCAACACTAGATGTGTGGGTACACAGTGCAGCCCCATATCTTCCTAGACTAATCAACACTAGATGTGTGGGTACACAGTGCAGCCCCATATCTTCCTATACTCAGATGTGTGGGTACACAGTGCTGGACCCATATCTTCCTAGACTCAGATGTGTGGGTACACAGTGCTGGCCCCATATCTTCCTAGACTCAGATGTGTGGGTACACAGTGCTGGCCCCATATCTTCCTAGACTCAGAAGTATTTTAAGGTCCTTGTCTATCAAGCCTGTGTCCTTAGTACTCTTCTTTATGGCAGTGAAACCTGGACAACTTACTCACACCAAGAGAAAAATTTAAACACCTTTCATATGCGGTGTCTGCCAAGAATTCATGGTATTAAGTGGCAAGACAAAATCACAAATACTGAAGTATTGGAAAGATCAGGTTGTGTGACGGTTTATTCCATGCTCAGTCTTCGTAGACTTAGATGGATAGGACATCTTAGGAGGATGGATGATTGTAGAATATCAAAGGATATCTTTTTTGGTGAATTACAGATGGGTAAGAGGTCTCAGGTTCGGCCTCTACTACGATACAAAGATGTGTGTAAGCGGGACATGATTGATACAGGCATTGATAATGCACATAGGAAGCATGTCGCCGCTGAACGTGTTGCATGGAGGGCAAACATCAGAAATGGAATAAAGACAAAGGAGAAAATTATTGCAGATAAGTCACACACCGAGCGTGTGAGACGTAAGATGATGCATGATGGTGGAAATGACCACGTGTTCACATGCACCCACTGTGAACGGACATTTACAGCGCAAATTGGCCTGATCAGTCACATTCGCTACCGCCATAGGTAAAAGTTATTATGCCTTTTTAAAGCACAAACTATCGTCTGTCAAGACGGCAAGGTGCCAATGTGTATATAATAATTTCCATCCTCGTCTCCCTTACTTGTAAGACAAGAGTGCCAGTCAGTACCTGTTATGTTTAACGTTAGTAACGCCGATTTAGATGTCGGCGTGGCTGAGGGATTTAACGCTGCTGACGGCACTGTAGTCACAGTTCGTTCCGCACGCCTGACAGTTAGACGTGCATGTTGGCTTCTCGCGCAGAAAGCTATAGCAAACTACACATGTTGCATGTCCTTTAAAGCACGTTGTGATTAACTTCAGTTTGATTTTCTAAACAATTTCATGTTCATTATTTTGCCATTGCTTTCGGAACGAGAAGTCAAAGTTCAAGTCCAATTGGTCGGTATATAGGGTGAACCTGACACACCAATTATCTGCATGAGGCAAATCCTGGCGCTACCTACAATGACGGATAGGCATAGGGTCCTTCAGGTCAAATGGTACCTGAGAGTTGCCGCAGACAGGGATCACCCGCTGCATGCAGCAATGGATATGGTAAAGGGTCATAGACTAAGACGAGGCAGGTCCTGGATGGCACAGGCAGAACTTTCTATAAGTCAGATGTGTGATCTAGAGACCATCAATCGTGAAAGAGAGTGGGTTGAAGTTCCGTAAGACATGACGGACTGGCGCAATGTAATAATAACACTGGGTCGTGAGTGCAGAGAATGGGCAGCGGGCTGTACTGAGTTTGAAGTGCAACAGCTGATCCAGAGTAACACACATCAAGGTGACATAGTCATCTACACCGATGGGTCAGTGGTGAGAAACAGACGTAGTGGTTGGAGCTTTATTGCAAAGGCTAATGGGCGAGTCTTGAAAAAGGAGAGCCTGGCATATGAGACTACGACCTCCAGCATGAGAATGGAGGTGGAGGCAGTAACAGCGGCATTCCGGTGGCTAGAGGAGACTACTGCAACAGACGTTGTGTTCATTACGGATTCAAAGAGTATGCTTAGCAAGGTGGAGAAAGGAATATTTCGTGTGGAATGGCTCTCGTCGCTTCAGAGGTCACAGATTGTGAGAATTGTATGGATATTTTGCCCTGGCCATGCGGGTGTACGGGGGAATGAACAGGCTGATAGGCTAGCAGGTAATGCACCTCTTGGTGGTATTTTGCCTATGGACAAGGGGGAGGTGGTCGTGCGCTTGTGGGACCAGGTGGAGAAGGTGGAGGAACAGATTTTGAACCCGTATGTGGAAAGAATGACATTGCGGGGGATCGGCAGGGGTTCTGGAAGAATCTCAAAACTGTGAGGGAAGACCAGGAGAACTTTTAATCAGATAGCGGTGGGAACAATTAGTAGTATGACTCTTCGCTGGCTGTTGAACGAGGGGACTGAGCACGTATGTGAATGTCCTGAGTGCAGTGATGTCGGTTCTTAACTCAACTCAACTGGGGTGAACCTATTACCTGACCATCAGAGCACAGGAAGTTTAAAGTGAGCTCTCTTAATCTTTCGGTCACACTGACCTATAATGGCAAACTACTGACCGCAGAATAAAACTATCGTTTACTGCCAATATAGTACCTTGCGGTGTATGGCAGAGAGGTCTTTGAGCCTGAGGAATTAAGTCCGCCTGGCTAGTGCAGTCGCTGCGAACTGTGCAGGTTAGGATTTTCAATCCCATTAAATCACAATCTGTCAATAGTGCTTGGGTGTGACTGTAGCGTCCTGCACAGGATATGCTACTTATTTAGCATCCTTATGGCTTACCTGGAGGTCAGCGTGGCTAAGAGGTGTATCGCGCGTGCGCTTAAACATCCTGTGCGCTGACGGTTGATGGTAGGTTCATTCCACACACCGGTCAGTTAAATTGAGAGGTTGACTTCTCGTTCAGACAGCAATGGCAAACTATTTCACTGACTAATTGCTATGAGATGATTAATTGTCTTAAGCGATTTCCGTATGTGCCATGGGCTTATATATGGCCGACATGTTGTCATTGAGTTATAACACAACATGTCTACTACCGTAACAACTTATACCTCATAACTGTGATACACCTCTGCATCCAATTTTCCACCACCAATTTTGGTTTGATCTAAACCTATTTTTTGTTTGGCTCTAAATCTGTTACCAAATATTGCCTAGAAAATCATCGTGACGTCGATAGCAACATCCAATAAAGGATGTGCAACATTGTAGCACCCAATGGCTTACCCACCTTTTCATCATCATCATCATCAAGTGCCATGACGACAGGCGTGGGCGGTCATGGTTTGCCTTCTCACACGATCAGCAGAGTCTCGAATCAGGTCTGTGTTCTTATCCCGACCATGCCATGCTGCCAAACCATCAAGGTATTTCTCCCTTTGTCTTCCTCTTGCTCTCTTCCCATCGAGCTTGCCAGTTGTCATTACATTTTCAACTCCATTTCTCCTCTTAACATGTCCAAAGAATTTTGACTGTCTACGCCTAATTTCTCCAATTAATCCCTATTTCTTTTTTTTTATTTGTCTCTTGAAGAACTGTCTCATTTGATTGTCTGTCCGTCCAGGTATTCTTTGCATTTTTCTCAAAAACCACATCTCCACTGCTATTAGATGTTTCTCAGCTTTGTTAATTGTCCATGTTTCGCGTGCATACAACCTTATGTGTGCTAAGTAGCATTTCAAAGCTCTTTTTCTCAGTGCAATTGGCAATTTTTGTTGGTAAGTATTTAAATACCTGGATGGCTTGGCCACGTGGCATGGTCGAGACAAGAACACTGAGCTGATCCACGACTCTGGTGATCGAGTGAATTGACGAATCGTGACCGCCCACGATTGTCGGCTTGGCATATGATTTGATTATGTTTTCCATTTTGCAGAAGGCCACCTTTGTTTTGGCAATTCTTGATCCAATCTCTGCAAGGCATCTTCCATCAGATGTTATGATTGTTCAGAGATAGTTATACCCATTCACTTATTTAAGAATATTCCCATTCGCATGGATGTTGCAATGTGGTAACCCACCGTTTAGGAATCTCAAATTCACGTAATCGTGAAATGTTGTGCGCGAAAAGGGAGACAAACAGAGATGACGCTATAAATAGAATATGCGGGGTATAACGTGAATTTCGCTGCACGCCTGCACTAAAGAAATGACGGGACAGTATAAACAGACATAGCGCTGTCTCACACGAATTGAAGGGGCAACAGTTGTGTACCTGATGTCGCAGATAGTCTTCACGAAGCAGGATTTAGAATGTTATAATCGTGACCTCTTCTTTGCTATTATAATAACTATTTATGGGGCTGCGTGAAAATAACATGTGGCCTCGTCTCAACGTTCACTAAATGCAATGAATAAAAAACAAAAGCATCATTGGTCATTTTTACACGGAAACAATCACATAGGATGCACGGATGTTGCGAGTAAAATATATCGCCAGCAAGCAATGGGGAACAGCAATATAGAAAAGAGTCACGATATCAGGAAGATTATATACTACTTCTAAGCAATGTTTTGTCCCTTTGTAAGAATTTGGATTGGAGTGTGGGTCCGGCAAGAAGGGATGTATGAGAGGAAGAAGACGATGTGTTTAATTGCAGCCAACGCGCTACTGGCACGATCACCATTTACACATTGCGACATTGGCAGCCGGAGATGAAGCGTGTATGTTTTTGTTAGGTGTGCTCTAAAGTCCACACTTAAATCACTCAATCAACCAAGCCTCTTCATCCATTGTAATATTTGTGGGATTTAGTAACTTCGTCTCCCAGACCTAACTGGGTATCATTAATATTTTTGGAAGCAAAAATGACCGGCATGATATTAACGACGTCAGCCATCAATTGGCGATTGGTCCATAAATGTGGGCCTAGCACCAAGTCTGCAATACTCATCATGACGTGAAACATGGATTCTTTCCATTCCATTCCATTCCATATTTACGGTGGAAAAAAAAAAAAAATTCAACTTGCATTTACAGGGTCGGTTACAATTGAGGCTGTAGATTGTTATTAACTTTCATTACTTTACTCTCTAGCGGCTGGCCGAGTGCCTAGATTGCTGGATTCTCCTTCGGGAGATCCGAGTTCGAATCCTCGGTAAGGTGTGGGATTTCTTTATGTCGGGAGCAAACAGAAAATCCCAACTTGTACAGTTCTCGGCGACTGCAATAGCCAGGCGGCCTTAATTCCTCGGGCTCAAAGACGACCACCCCACCACACCCCCCCCCCCCCCGCTATACACCGCATGGTACTATATTGGCAGTAAATGACAGCTTTCTTTGCTCTCTTTCGAGTTAGTCCTAAACAGGACTGATTATATTTGTCCCTCTGTGCTCTTCGAGTTCTATTGGGTCTTATGACGCTGACGTTGAATTGCATTTTCTTTGTTACGTTCAGTTGGTCCTGATGAGGACAGGTCCTGCCAGATTCAGTGGCCTCCCAGATGTTCGTCGCTTTCTCTAAAAGGACAGGTCTTGAACTCTGTTAGTCCTCACAAGGACTGGTTTTGATCTTATATGGTCCTCACGAGGTCTGGTTTGATCTTATATAGTCCTCACTAAAAGTTCTCTATTTTATAATCCATTTTTATAGTAAGCATATCTGGCTGATTTGAGCCTCTCTTAATCTGATCGCTACCTTTCCACTGTTCAAACTTGAGAGATCCTGCCAGAATCTACGCATCGGTTTAGTGAATTCTTGAAGTCGAATTATTGTCATTGTAATGTCTTGATTTAGCTTTGTGAATCGAGATGAGGGAAAGAGTTCTTAGGAGATATATTGAGCTAATATTAATGTATGGAAGCGAGTCATGGACAATTAGCAGCCATGTGTCGACCGTTCAGAAAGCAATGACAAACTACTGTACGTAAAATTTCCCAGGAAGCCATAAACAGCCAAAAAATGCCGGGTTGATTTCGGCGTTCTTTATAAGGACATGCAACTAACTGTTTCTGGAGCATAGATTTATTGTCATTAATCTGGTCGCCCGCGTCGACCCATCCTAAAATTGGTACCAATGAATTGCATGACAAGTAAATACGGTCGAGAGATCATGACCAAATTCGAGGGCTGAATGGTCTAATGTTATGAGACTTGCACCATGTATGTAATGTGGTTTCTAGTATGGAGAGACAGAAAAACCAATGAACAAGTCCTACAAGAAACAAATGAAAATCGTAAACTGATTAGAGAAATTAGACGTAGACAGTCAACATTTTGTGGTCACGTTATGAGAAGAAGTAAATTGGAGAAGTTGGTGACAAGTGGCAAGATTGAGGTGGCGAGAGAGAGAGAGAGAGAGAGAGAGAGAGAGAGAGAGAGAGAGAGAGAGAGAGAGAGAGAGAACAAGGGGAAGGCAGAGAAGTAAATACCTGGATGTATTGGCCACGTTGTATGGTCGAGACAAGAACACTGGACTGATCCACGACTCTAGTGATCGAGTGAGATGGCGAAACATGACCGCCCACGCTTATTGGCATGGCACATAATGATGATGACCACGTATTTGTATGCCGCAAAATCCTGGCCAAGGGGTTAACGACATTGTTCGTAATCCCGTATATCCACGTTTAGAAAACATCAGCTGCGAGAATCGACTGCGGTTCGAGCCGAGCTGGTAACTTACGAGAATATGTGAAACGGTCGTTCAGAAAGCATTAACAAACTATTCAACGTAAAATGTGCCTAGTACATCAGCAGCAGTTGAAAATGCTGGTGTTGACTGCAACGTCCTGTAAGGGATATGCAACATTTAAAAAGAGATGTGTGAACAAGGGTATTTTACGTTAACTTCTGGAACATCTCTTAGTTCAACACCATTGAATGTTTGTTACTGGCTACAGTCTTTGCACTCACCACTGCACATGCTTGCTGCATCGCCCACAAAAGGTTAATGACCTCAGTCCCTTTAACATTAGTGATGGCAAAAGAACAACTTCACTCCCCAAATCAACGATCGGTAACTAGACACCCACAAGCAGGAGTCATCTGAGAACTGGGGTGTCATGCAATCCATGGCTACACACCTCAGTCCTTCCCTGTTATAGGGCATGGGTGTCTGGTTCTAAGACTCCACGTCTGTTGCTTGCCATGTCATCAATTTATGCATACCCCTACTCTCCCTAACTTGTTGACATGCTTATGTTCAGCAAGGAGAAAGGGGTCACATTTGGATGGTGACTTTCTGATAGCCAGGTAGGCTTCGGTTTGCATGCGTAACTATGTCGGTTGGTCGGTCCGTCAATAGGTATGTCTATCCCTCTATCTCTCTATGACTCTCTCTCTCTCTCTCTCTCTCCCTCTCTCTCTCTCAATCTATCTATCTATCTATCTATCTATTCTCTCTCTCTATCTATCTATTCTCTCTCTCTCTCTCTCTCTCTCTCTCTCTCTCTCTCTCTCTCTCTCTCTCTCTCTCTCTCGCTCAACATTGTTGATTCCGTCATTCCATTTTAGTTCTTAATTTTTGCACAAGCACCAGTTAATAAACGTTTGTAGTTTGTTTTTGTTTTTTTTTTACACAATCATGTTGGTCATTCTCATCGTTGCTGATCCATACAATAGTACAGATTTAACATTCTTCTTCTTCTTCTTCTTCTTCTTCTTCTTCAGCGTTCCGAGCCATTGAGGTTCTTTGCTGCAGATACAATCCGTCTCCATTCGTCTCTCTGGTGGACCTTCTCTTGCCAGTCGTTGATTCCAAGTGCTTGTAGGTCTGTACATGTATTATCTCTCCACCGCCTTCTTGGTCTACTTCGGGGTCTACGGTCATTTATTTCCTGAGTGTAAGCGAGTTTTGTTTCCCTATTATAGATTTAACATTAGAAATGAATATTCTAATTTTGATACTCATTTATGTATTTCAACTGTTACACATTTCCTAGAGCTACAACAGCGCCCGTTGGTTTTTGTATTCTTATTTTCTTATTTTGATGTCTCTAATTTTATCCCATCTTTGCCTTCATTGCTTAGTAAATAGGTGTATCATTCCGTCTCTTGAAGTGAGTTTCAACATGAGAGATCGGGTTATTATATATATATATATATATATATATATATATATATATATATATATATATATATATATATATATATATATATATATATATATTAGGGGTGTTCATATGAAACTCATTCCAATGGCTTCGTTACAAAAGCAGGAAAGAAACATTAACAGGTGTGGTAGAATTAAACAAAGCATTCATTTTGAATGAATTATGCACCATGGGATGGTCAGAAGAAGTCGTCGTAGGCATTCAGGCACGCATCCCATTGATTAGGTTGGCGGCAAATGCCGTCCGCAAAAAAGGATTGTGGGTGCTCACTGAACCAAGTGTTTACCGCGTTCTTTACGTCTGCATCTGTGTGAAATCATTGCCCCTTAAGAGCTTTTTTTAAAGGTCCGAACAAATGAAAATTACATGGTGACAAATCAGGAGTATAGGCTGGATGTTGCAGAATTTCCCACTTCTTCCTTGCTAATGCTTCCTGCACAATCTTTGCAACATGCGGACGAGCATTATCGTGCAACAAAATCATACCGCGAGAAAGCATGCCGGGTCGTTTATTTTTGATGGCTTTTTGCAGCTTGTCTAGTGTTTGCAAGTAGTGGGCAGAGTTGATGTTGACACCAGGTTCTTTAAAATCGGCCAACAATAGCACTTCATGGTCAAAAAATGCGCTCAGCATAACCTTACCAGCTGAAACCTGTAACTTGAATTTTTTGGCTTTTGGTGATCCAGCATGCTTCCATTGCATGCTCTCTCTTTTGCTGCTAGACTCAAAGTGGTAACGCCATGATTCATCGCCTGCCACTATGCGGAAGAGAAATGCACCACCCTCCATTCTGTAAGACAGCAAGTGGTTCAAACACCATCCCATGCGTTCCTGTTTTTTGGTGGTCGGTCAACATCCGTGGTAGCCACTGTGAACACACCAATATTGCAGTTTCTTACGAACGACCTTTTGAATTGTCCCAATTGACACATCAAATTCTTTCGCTACCGAACGTATGCTTCGACAACGGTTCATCTGTACTGCTGCATCACTTTTGGCGATGGTTTTTCTGTTGCAACAATATGCGCTTGGCCCGGCCGTCGAAGATATGTCGTGAACTGACGCCCTTTCCGAAACATTCGTGCCCAGTCTGTAACTGTTGTCTTCGACACACATTTGTTACCGTACGCTGCCTGCATTCTTCAATGAATGTCCACTGGTCGACATGCTTCAAATGAAAGAAACTGAATCACCGCTCTTTGACCTTTTTTGGACGGATTTTGGATCAACCCGGCCATTTTCTCAATAGTCAGAAACAGAACCTATGCATCATGGAACGATAAGCACTTACTCTTTTATTCATTGGTCAGTGCCTATCACATGACTATGACATGATCATGTTCAACGTACGCAATTACGCGTGGTGCTGTTCGAACGGATTTCAAATGTACGACCTATATATATATATATATATATATATATATATATATATATATATATATATATATATATATATATATATATATATATATATATATATATATATATATATATATATATATATATATGCGCATGGGTAGACATGCAAATACGCAAGCTTATAGAAAGAGAGATAGAAAGAAAGAAAGAAAGAAAGCGAACGGAACACGTTGGCATGTTCACCCAGTCTACACAAATCGTGTAAAGGGCTCTACGTTAAATTGCCCACGTCAGGCAAGCAAGATATCGTGGTAAATACATGTAAATATTCTGAACATCCGACATCGACAAGCAGTTTGCAAGGTTTGCTCTCTCTGGCCATGCATGTCACCATTTTACCTACAAAGCAGCAGGATTGTGTCTGATTACGCCTTGTTCCTATCCCTTGACTTGTATGATATGGGAGACCTTGCCAGTATCAGCGCTGCTGTCGGCATAGTTCCGGGGATTGTTGGTACACGCAAACTGTTCTACTACTGTAACGTGGAGACACGACAGAAGGGATTAGTAGAAATAAACATAAACACTTTAAATAACACGTTTGGAAACACTTGCAGAGGGCGAATAGTAGTAAGGCTTGGCCGAATTAGTTAAATTTTTGAGGCGGTTTATGAGGCGGCCGCCTCGATAAACCCTTATATGTTTGTTATACCGCCCCCTTGATTTGTCACAAAAACGGATCCAGAACGGACCTCATTTTCAAGGGATGCAACTCATGAATAAATAATCGAACGTATTTTTGCACTGTTACTTCCATTATTTTGGTTGAATTTTATTTCTTTTCAAATTTAATTATTACTGTTATTATTGATTGTAGCGGGGCGGGGCTTAAAAAACTATCATCATACTAGTGACGCTGTGTTAGGGTACAGTGCTCTTCCTCCTCAGTGTCATCCTTCTTTTTTTCTCGTCTTATTTCTTTTTCTGTATTGGGTATAAACACTATCATCATTCCAT
Source organism: Cepaea hortensis (assembly GCA_963921405.1). Taxonomy (NCBI): domain Eukaryota; kingdom Metazoa; phylum Mollusca; class Gastropoda; order Stylommatophora; family Helicidae; genus Cepaea; species Cepaea hortensis. The sequence goes on along the minus strand of OY992883.1, from coordinate 92,250,797 downwards.
TGGTGATGTGTAAGGCTTAGGGTTACAGTGTATTTCCTCGGGGTGGTATAGGGGCTGAGTTGACGTGGGGAGGGAGCTCACGGGTGGATCATGGAGGTGTAGGCGTGTGTGGTGGGGCGAGAGGGTTCGAACCTCGAGCCGTGACGGGTGTCATGTGTAAAACTTATCAGTAAAAATGTAAATATGGTGGCTATATAATCTTTACAGAGCTGTAGTGGTCTATACATCATCATCATACGGGTTACAAATGAAAACCTTAAAAAAGTAAAAATGGCCGATATTATTGATTGTAGTAGAAGCTAGATAAATGTTTCTAACCACTATCATCATACGGATTCAGAGCTTCAAATTAATACCTTCAAATGTAAAGATGGCCAATATTATTGATTGTAGCAGGTATGGCTTAGTGAGATTCGGTGATAAGGTGTGGGTGAGTGGAGCATTAGGTAGATAGGTGCTTCCGAACACTATCATCATACCCTTTCAAAGCTTCAACTGAAAACCTTAAAATGGAAAAAATAACCGATATTATTGATTTTAGTGGATATGGCTTAGTGAAATTCGATATTAAGGGATGGGTGAGTAGCGAAGTAGGTATATAAGAGCTTGCAAACACTATCATCATACGGATTTCAGAACTACAAATGAAAACCTTAAAAAAGGAAAAATGACCGATATTATTGATTGTAGCGTGTATGGCTTAGTTAAATCCATTGTCAAGGGGAGGGTAGTGGCTATTAGTGGTCTGTAGAGGGTCGCAGTGGTTTAAACACTATCATAATACGGGTTACAAATACAAATCTTAAAAAGTAAAGATGGTCGGTAGTATTGAGTATAGTGGGTATGGCTTACTGAAATTCGTTGATAGTGGGGTAGCGGTTATTAGTGATCTGTAGAGTGTCATAGTGGTGTAAACACTATCATAATAGGGATTACAAATGAAAATCCTATGCAATTAAAACGAGCGATAGTGTTTATTATAGTGGTTATGGCTTAGTGAAATTCGTTGTCAAGAGGTAAGTAGTGGTAATTAGTGGTCTGTAGAGGGTCGTAGTGTATCAAACACTATCATCGTATGGGTTACAAATGAAAACCTTAAAAAGTAATGGTGGTGGGCATTATTGGTTGTAGTGGGTATGGCGTAGTGACATTTGTTGGTAAGGGGTGGGTGAGTGGAGGAAAGGCTAAATAAGTGCGTCTGATCATTGGTAAGGGGTAGGCGAGTGGCGGGTGGCTAGATAAATACATCGATATCGTCTTTTAGAACCACGGAGGTTAAGTCACATACTCAAGTCTAAAGATTGAACTTATAGTCGGCTGACTTGAGGGTGACCTCCTGGGTGACTCACCGTGTGGCAATGTCATTGGTGAACGGGTTTAAACGTGTCCAGTCATGACTTTGGGAAACTCCATGGGTGACTCATCGTGACCTGGCCTCGTTATACAAGTCCAGATATAATTTTGTGGCGCTGAACCCGGTCATGTTTGGTAATGGCTACAACCAGACCACGTGCTCACTGGCTACGGGTGGTCAAAGATGGCGCTGATTCCTGTCGCACGCATAAGGACACAACCAGACCACGTGGCTAATGATTAAATCGTTAAATATGGCGCTGCTTCCGCTCACATTCATAAAAATACACCCGAGACATGTGGTTAAGAGGGATACTACAGAAGATCTGTCGATTGTCGAACCAGGGTACCTAATTCCTGATGATCACAATGTATTGCGGTGATTCCACTACATCGTCAACATGGCATCTGAAGGCTAAATCGGTCGCCCTTCTCTCTCTTTTCTATATCCGTTAGGGTGGTCCAACTAGTAACACCAAAGAACATCCGCCCTCAATAAACATAAGACACTTTTTGATTGTAGTGTGCACAACTATAACCAAGTCATCACATTGGCCGAGTAAGCCTTTCTCATAATTACAGTGCAGAGATGTGATGAACGACGTCAGTCGAGGAAGACATACATTTTACCTAACAACTAGAGGGTCATACAGCGACGAGTGGCTAGCGCAACCTATCAGATGTATAATATTACACACGAACACAACAAACTATCCCGACTCAACCTTAGTTGTCTCATGTAACATGGCTTGTCACGTGTCCACTGTTCTAACCAGCGACGGTAGCACGACTCAGAGTAAGCATTTTACACGTTCACTACCTCTCTATGTGTCTATACAGGACTTTGCATCTTTCCATAGAAATACATTTCCAAGACAAATATATGTTCTTCAGCGAGGCTACTCATTGCCCCGTATCATATCCAGACAAAAGTGCACTTCAACAGTCAAATAAGAAAATATGTTAGCGAAATCGAAAAATATAGGTCAAACTTGTAAATATCTTCACCAAATTTACGAAAAGTAGGAAAAGCTGTTACCCAAAAGGAAAATCTTTGACCACATTTCAACCAAACCTACTTATGAAAAGTAGGGAAAATGTCAGCCAAATGGGAAAAGGTTAGACCAAACTTATAAATATCTCAGCCAAACCTATTGTGAGGTTTTTTATGGGTTTATAGATAATTATAGAAGCTCCAATGAGTGAAGTTCTATAAAGTATATCTCCCTATAAAAGATACAGGTTAGTAACAGCAAATTTTGTCTAGAGTCATAAGTATTTATTCTCGCAGAACCTTTGTAGAGAAACCATTTAGAATTTGGCTCATCGAGTATCCCCACTGTGAGAAATTAGACCCAAGTTTAAGTTCAACACAGAATTTTTAGTAGATGATTTCTCTTCTAGGTTATTCACATTTCAATCATAATTTTATATGCAATATAAGTGACAATGATAATGAAAACCCAAACACATCACTCAATATCCCCCACATGACATCAATTTAAAACAAACCCTCCTCCTTCACATCTCTACTCCATCAAGTTATTCTATACCACAAACTCTTAAATCATGCTATCACCTTTCCAACCGTCAAATGAGGGAAACACATGATAAACCTATAGCCCGGGCCAAGTATAGGGAGACACTGCTTTACTGATCCGTGTACCTCCTGTTATCACCTATGAAGGTGTTGGGAATGTCTCAGGTTGCAGTTTTCCCATAATGTTTTCCCAGTTTAGGCTATTCCCTGCTGTGACAAATTTACGAAATTGACAAGCATGTCCTTCCGAAGGGTGAGTAGACTGTTCGCAAAGTTGATAATTGGGATTAGTTTTACATTTCAGTAGATGAAGATCTAAAAAGTATTATGTCCCATCATTCTTCCCTGCCAGTCTATCTCCCACAAAAGTTTCTGATGGTACTGAAATCACCACACCTAAGCATTAATAATCCATTTGTGAATTAGCTCTATGTTCTATACTTCTTCTCCATTAGCTTTTCAGCCAGTATTAAGCTGGAATACTCCTCCAGATATGGTTTTGAGGAGAAGTATGGTAATCGCCAGGTACACATTGATGTCCACTCTTGGCCTGTAGAGGCATGCTGAAAACCAGGTGATCTCTCACTCCTAAGGTTTCTTCTTGAATTTCTCTTGAAGAGATAGCCCGGAACATTTACAAAAATGGAGAGTATCCCTGTCTTAGGCCTTTGATAAAGACTTTTTCTTCGGTGCCATCTGTATAGGCCAGAATTAGTGAATTCAGGCTGGATCTTTCAACCTGTAGTGTAGTACTATTGGTGAGTCCATCTTATAAAGCTGGATTTGAAGACTAGAGCTCAGGACTTCCCTGGAGTTGTCCTGGTAATTGAAGGCCTCCCCATCTTCCTCATTCTCTGTTAATAAACAAAGGCACAACATGTGTTTTACATCTGTTTAAACATTGTCATGGTTATGTAGTACTATTACAGATTCAGAGAGGAATGGAAGGGGAAGAGAAGTGTGATATTAAAACACCCGCCCCTCACTGGTGATGAAGTGAAATTTTATTTGGTGGTTTGGGGTGATATCTTTTCTCAAGTTTTGATCCCCAAATTGTGAAATCATAGGCACATATGCTTAATCAGGGGCAGCTTCACAAGCACCATCAAATCATCATCATCATCATGTTCTTGTGCTCTTTTCCCATTAAACAATAGTAATATCTACTGCAGCAGGTACCAAGCATTATTGCACAAGCAATGTTTTCACACGTGGAATACACATATGAAAGAAAACATGAATTTTCCCTGACAAATAGCATGAGCCTTCCAATGTATTCAGCTGACTAGACACTGTAGGTTATGCCACATATTGCTACTTATTGGAATGTAGTTCATATGAACCTAAACCATTGTTGCAAAGAACCAGCGCATAACGTCAAAGAGAAATTGCATCCTAGGCAAATCTATATGAATGCAATTTTTTCAATTTTCTTGAGCGTAACACAGTCACCAGACATTACAGGAACTTTGTAATTTCTAAAGTGCAATGCAGTCCTGCAAACATGGATACAATAAGCGTCTTTACTTTTACAAATATGAGAGGTTAATTATCTAATTACCATCTCATTCACTCAAACATTCTCAGCCATTATAAGGGAAAAGTTACATGCAGCATCACACATTCTGAAACAGAACTGCCAAAAGTAACTCGCAAGAGCAGTGTACAGTTTGGTTAAGAATGGTCATGATAGGCACTCAACGAATGTTCAGAGCGCACAAAGGTTTTGCAATATGCATTGAGCGTAGTTTACAGTCACAATCATATGCAAATCATCAAATCAGACAGACAATAGACATGGTAAAAATATTTCACTGTGGTAGACAGGACAGGTTGCAGCGGCAGTTTTAGTGTCACTGTACAACGAAGTTCTGTCTTCATTTCCACATTTTCTCAAGAAAATACTCTGCCATTCGTCTCTCTCTCTCTCTCTCTCTCTCTCTCTCTCTCTCTCTCTCTCTTATCATCAGGCCTACACATAATATATTAAATGATTTGTGGTACCTGAGGTGCAGAATCTACATCCTAGAGGATGATTTTGGGCAAGTTTTACCACTGCATCTTAAGCACATCTACTCTGGTTGGAATCACATCTTCGACTTACGGGCAAATTAAGTATTAGCCTAGAAAGTGGCGTTACTCGTCCAAGGGTCACCCAATTAAATGGAGTCCCCACCTCTCATCTACCCTCTCCTAAATTAGAATCTTCTAAGTTATTCTTAGACCGGGTTATCAAGACGGCTTACGTTGGTTAACTTGTTGAGCATTGAGAAATGTAAATGGACTGGGGATGCGAACGTCTGGAGACATTATGTTACACCTATGAAAAGTGGGAAACTGTGTTAGCCAAAGGGGAAAAAACCTAGGTGAAGTAGGAAAATTTGCTAGATAAATGTGAAAAAATGTCTGCCAAATACAGAAATAGCTCATCCACACTTATGAAAACTAGGAAAATATGTTAGCCAAATAAGAAAAATATTGGCCAAGTAGGAAAATATGTAGGCCAAATGTGAAAAAATATAAGCCAGAGAGAGAAATAGCTCGTCCAGACTTATAAAAAGTAGGAAATATGTCAACCAAATGGGGAAAATGTCGGTCCAATACAGAAATATCTCAACTAAACTAATGAAAAGTAAGAAACTTTGTTAACCAAAATGTGAAAGATAGTAGCCAAGTAGGAAAATGTGTTAGTCAAAGAGGAAAAATATTGAACAGGTAACGAAATACATCGTTCAATCTTATGAAAAGTAATAAACTTTGTTAACCAAATGTGAACACATATCAGCCAAAGAGAGGAATATCTCGTTTAAACTTATAAAAAGTAGGAAAATTTATTAACTAATTTGGAAAAATGTCGTCCAAATACAGAAATATCTCAACTAAACTTATGAAAAGTAGGAAACTTTGTTAACCAAAATGTGAAAGATATTGACCAAGTAGGAAAAATGTATTAGTCACAGGGAAAAAAATATTGACCATGAAACGAAAGACATCTTTCAAACTTATGAAAAGTAGGAAACTTTGTTAACCAAATGTGGAAAAAAATATCAGCCAAAGAGAGAAATATGTCATCTACACTTATAAAAATTAGGAGAATTGTCAGCCAATTGGGAAAAAGTTAGGCCAAATACAGAAATATATCACCCAAACTTATGAAAAGTAGGACAATTTTGATAGCCAAATATAAAAAATATCAACCAAAGAGAGAAATATCTCGTCCAGACTAATAAAAAGTAGGAAAATGTGTCAACCAATTTGGAAAAATGTCGGCCAAATACAGATATATCTCAACCAAACGTATAAACACATAGTAAAATGTAAAATAGTTAACTAAACGAGAAAGATATTGACCAAGTAGGAAATTGTGTTAGTCAAAGAAGAAAAATATTTACCAAGTAACGAAAACGTCGATAAAACTTATGGAAAGTAGGAAATTTTTTTAACCAAATTTGACACAATATCAGTCAAAGAGAGAAATATCTCATCCAAACTTATATAAAAAGAAGGAAAATTTGTCAACCAAATTATAAAAAGTTAGAACAAATACAGAATCATCTCAATCAAACTTATGAAAAGTAGGAAACGTTGTTAGCCAAAAGGAAAAACACTTGGTCAAGTAGGAAAATCTGTTAGCCAAATGTGAAAAACGTCGTCAAAATACAGAAATAGGTCGTCCACACTTATGAAAACTAGGAAAATTTTAGCCAAATAGGAAAAATAATGGCCAAGTAGGAAAATTTGATAGCCAATTGTGAAAACATATCAACCAAAGTGAGAAATATCTCGTCCAGACTTATCTTCTTCTTCTTTGCGTTCATCCGGAGTGTTGTTGTTGTTGTTGTTGTTGTTTTTTTCAGATGTGATTGCGGTGTGCGTTAGGCACCCTTGGGTCGAAAACCCTTAGGTCAACACATCCGGCTCTTGCGTGCATTTTTGACAAGGTTAGTATTCCTGTGAGACACTCACTTTTGTGGTACCGTCCACCTCCCAGCTGGTCAAGTTGGAACAGTCGAAGACTTCGCGGTCGTTCCTCAAAGGAAGGCAGGGACAGTCCATAGCATTTTCCGCCATCCTGGGTGTCTTCCATAATTGCAGAGCCGACACATAACGCTCTGGTGCTGGGCTCACCGAGGGAATCGTCACGTCCTGCTCATGGCTGCTTTAATTCCTCACTTCAATATATTGGCATTTCGTTCGCCCCAGGTCGTTCCCGCACAAACCAGACAGGTCTGCAGACGATATCCACTCAGCGAGTTTTCGGACATGTGCTTGTCCTTGTGCCCGTCAGAGCTGTTCCAGGCACGGCGGACATTCGGAAAACTACCTAGTCAGAGCTGTTCCGAACAAGAGCGGCATTCGGAAACTAGGTAGTCAGAGCTGTTCCTAGCACGAGAGACATTTGGACGAGACATTTCACTCGGACGTAAATGCGTAGTGCAAATTTTTATTTTGGCACCCGTAGGACGGCATTTCCGACTTCAGCGGGCATGTTTAATGAGGTTAGCCTTCCTCGGGTTTCGAGGCACGTTAGACTTATTGTTGTGATGTCGCCCACATCTCAGCTGGTCAAGATAGAACGGTCAATGACATCATGGTCAACCCTCAAGTGAAGTCAGGGGCAGACCATGGGCATTCCCTTACTATCCAAGGAGGCTTCCATAATTGCAGAGCCGGCTCATATTGGTCTGAGACTGGGCTCACCCGAGGAGTTGCCACGTCCTGCTCATGGCTGCTTTATTTTTTCACTTTATGTGTTGGGCATCTCGCTTGCCACTGGTCGCTCATGTAAACACCAGGAACGGTCAGACTGCAGGCGACATCCACTCAGTAAGATTTTGCTTTTGACTTCGGACCACGCAATGTATTCACTAGCCGTGCGTTCCATTTCTTGTTATTGAGACGTTTTTCCACCTTCGTCTACACTCTCTATGAGTGATACAGACAGTTTTCGTAACCATTTCGTTCGACTGGGGCACTTTCCTGCCTTTTAGTACTCGCTTACGAGGTAGGCTACATGTGCTGCCGGCTCAGCACCTTACCTCCGTGCAGCAGTGAACGAGAAACGGCCAGGCCCTCTCATCCGGGAATCCCTCATATTCCCCAGCTGAGAACCTTCGAACAAGTATCAGAACTGGGCATGTAGCGTGCTCAGTATCCTACCTCTATTCTTCGGTAGGTGGGTATCGGCCCGGCTCTCACATCCGAGGATTTGTGGCTTAGAGGCGTTCAGCCTAAACCAGCGACAGAGAGCCTTAGAATATTGTCCGGACCAGGAACTTCTGTCTTCGTGCGCCTGATTTAAACTTTTGACTGCTATCCTCAGTCTACCTGCAGAGCAGCAGGTTGTGTCTCTCTTAGTCTGGCCCCTATCCCATAAGCTGTCCGATATGTAGTTTTCATCCATTGGCAAGCACATGGGGTCTATGGGACACGCAAGCTCCCCCACCACGGCAAGGTGGAGACACATCGGGGAGGTCCAGACTGATAGAAAGTAGGAAAATGTGTCAACCAAAATGTCGGACAAATACAGAAATAGCTCAACCAAACGTATAAGAAATAGGAAAATTGTTAACCAAACGGAAAAATATTGACCAAGTAGGAAAATGTGTTAGTCAAAGAGGAAAAATGTCAGCCAAAGAGAGAAATGTCTCGTCCAGACTTATAAAAAGAAGTAAAATTTGTCAACCAAATGGGGAAAAGTTAGACCAAATACAGAAACATCTCAACCAAACTTATAAAAAGAAGGGAAATATTGTCGACCAAATACAGACATAACTCAACCCAATTTATAAATGTAGCACCCAAACTTATGAAACGTAGGAAAATGTGTTAACCAAATAGGAAAAAATATCGATCAAATAGGAAAACTTGTTCCCAAAAGGGAAACATATTGACCATATAACGAAATAGCTCATACAAATTTATGAAAAATAGGAAAATTTGTTACCCAAATGGAAAAAATCTAGGTCAAGTAGGAAATAGGGTTAACCAAAGGGGGAAAAATATGGTACACGTAACAAAATATCTCATCCAAGCTTATAAAAAGTAGGAAAATATGTCAACCAAATGGGAACAATGTCGGTCAATTACATAAATTTATCAACCAAACTCATGAAAAGTAGGGAAATCTGTTAGCCAGATGGGAAACATAATTGTCAAGTAAAGAAATAGCGCGGCCAAACTTATAAAAAGTAGGAACATTTGTTAACCAAATGCGAAATATCTTTGTCAAGTAGAAAAAAATGTGTTAGCCATAGGGGGGAATTATTGACCAAGTAACGAAATACAGCGTTCAAACTTATGAAAAGTATGAAACTTTGTTAACCAAATGTGAAAAAATGTCGCCCAAAAAGAGAAATATTTCAACTAAACATATTTTAAAAAATAGGAAAATTATTGTCAGCCAAATGGGAAAAACTTCGCCCAAATACAGAAATATATCAACCAGATTTATAAAAACGAGGGAAACAGGTTGGTCAAATACAGAAAGATCTCGATCAAACTTATAAAATATAGGAAAATTTGTTAGCCGAAGGGGAACAATATTGGTCTAACTAAGAAACATGTCAACCGAAGTCCCAGAGTTGACTGTTTTTTGCCTTATGCAGAAATGCGTGGCTGCTGGGCTTCTGGTTGACTGCCACTGCCATCGACGATGAACTGTATTTCGTGGACTGTGTGGGTGAACATCTAGGAAACATCCAGATGGGAAAATGGCTGCAGATTCCATCAGAAATTAACTGGGTGTTTTGTGTGGGACTATTGTGTTGAAATTCTGGCGGCGGCATTATGCACAGTGCATCTGTGCGGGCTGTTGTTTGTCGAGACTCCTGTCTTTTCCACTTTTCACATTGGGCGGTGGGGAGCGTTTTGTATGATATTCACTGGCACAGGAACGGAGCATAATGGGGATGACCCGTTGCTGTGAAGTTGGAACTGTGACTAACTAACTAACTAACTAACATTTTCCTCTTTGATCGTATGTTTTTTCCTATTTGGTTAACACATTTTAATACGTTTCATAAGTTTGGGTGCCATATTTATAAACTGGGTTGAGTTATTTCTGTATTTGATCGACAATTTTTCCCTTCTTTATATAAGTTTGGTTGAGATGTTTCTGTATTTGGTCTAACTTTTTCCCATTTGTTTGACAAATTTTCCTTCATTTTATAAATTTGGATGAGGTATTTCTCTCTTTGGCTGATATTTTTTCACATTTGCTTAACAGAGTTTCTTACTTTTCATATGTCTGGACGAGATATTTCTCTCTTTGGCTGATATTTTTTCTCTTAGACTAACACATTTTCCTACTTGGTCAATATCTTTCCGTTTGGTTAACAATTTTCCAATTTTTTTATACGTTTGGTTGAGCTATTTCTGTATTTGGCCGACATTTTTCCAATTTGGTTGACAAATTTTCCTACCTTTTATAAGTCTGAACGAGATATTTCTCTCTTTGGTTGATATTTTTTTTTCACATTTAGCTATCACATTTTCTTTCTTGGCCAATATTTTTCCTGTTTGGCTAACACATTTTCCTAGTTTTCATAAATGTGGATGAGCTATTTCTGTATTTGGTCGACATTTTTCTCAATTGGCTAACAGATTTTCCTACTTGACCAAGGATTTTTTTCCTTTGGATAACACAGTTTCCTACTTTTAATACGTTTGTTTGAGATGATTCTGTATTTGTTATAACTTGTTCCCATTTGTTTAACAAATCTTCCTTCTTTTTATAAATTTGGATGAGATATTTCTCACGTTGGCTGTTATTTTTTCACATTTTGTTAACACAGTTTCCTGCTTTTCATAAGTTTGATCGATGTATTTCGTTACTTGATCAATATGTTTCCTCTTTGACTAACACAATTTTCTACTTGGTCAATATCTTTCTCGTTTGGTTAACAATTTTCCTATTTTTTAATACGTTTGGTTGAGATATTTCTGTATTTGGCCGACATTTTTCCAAATTGGTTGACAAATTTTCCTACTTTTTATACGCCTGGACGAGATATTTCTCTCTTTGTTGATATTTTTTCACATTTAACTCAAAATTTCTTACTTTGCATAAGTTTGGATGAGATATTTCTGTATTTGGCCTAACTTTTTCCCAATTGGCTGACAATTCTCGTACTTTTTATAAGTTTATATGAGATATTTCTCTCTTTGGCTGATATTTTTTTTTTTCACATTTGATTAACAAAGTTTCCTACTTTTCATAAGATTGAACAATGTATTTCGATACTTCGTCAATATTTGTTCTCTTTTACTAACAAATTTTTCCTATTTGGTCAATATCTTTCACATTTTGGTTAACAAAGTTTCCTACTTTTCATAAGTTTAGTTGAGATATTTCTATATTAGGCCGACATTTTTCCAAATTAGCTAACAAATTTTCCTAATTTTTATAAGTCTGGACGAGATATTACTCTCTTTGGTTAATATTTTTCACAGATGGCGATGAAATTTTCCTATTTGACCAATATTTTTCCTATTTGGCTAACAAATTTCTTAGTTTTCATAAGTGTGGAAGATATATTTCTGTATTTGGCCGAAATTTTTCACATTTGGCTAACAAATTTTCCTACTTGACCTAGGATTGTTTTCTCTTTGGCTAACAAAGTTTCCTAATTTTCATAAGTTTGGGTGAGATATTTCTGTATTTGGCCTAAAAAAATTCCTTCTAGCTGACTATTCTCCTACTTTTTGTAAGTTTGGACGAGATATTCCTCTCTTTTGCTGATATTTTTTTTCACATTTGGTTAACAAATTTTAATACTTTTCATAAGATTGAACAATGTATTTCGTTACTTGTTCAATATTTTCCCTCTTTGACTAACACATTTTCCTACTTGGTCAATATCTTTCACATTTTGGTTAACAAAGTTTCTTACTTTTCATAAATTTAGTTGAGATATTTCTGTATTTGACCGAAATGTTTCCCCTTTAGTTGACATATACCCTACTTTTTATAAGTCTGGACGAGCTATTTCTCTTTCTGGCTGATATTTTTTTTTCACATTTGGCCTACAAATTTTCCTACTTGGCCAATAGTTTTCCTTTTTGGCTAACATATTTTTCTAATTTTCATAAGTGTGGATGAGCTATTTCTGTATTTGGCCGACATTTTTTTCACATTTAGCTAGAAAATTTTCCTACTTGACCTAGGTTTTTTCCCCCTTTGGCTAACAAAGTTTCCTACTTTTCATAGGTTTGGCTGAGATATTTATAAGTTTGGTCTAATCTGTTCCCATTTGACTGACAATTTTCCTACTTTTCATAAGTAAGTTTGGTTGAAATGTGGCCAAAGATTTTCCTTTTGGGTAAAAGCTTTTCCTACTTTTCATAAATTTGGTGAAGATATTTATAAGTTTGACCTGTATTTTTCGATTTTGCTAACATATTTTCTTATTTGACTGTTGAAGCGGACTTTTGTCTGGATGTGATACGAGGCAATAAGCAGCTTCACTGAAGAACATATATTGGTCTTGGAAATGTATTTCTATGGAAAGATGCAAAGTCCTGGATAGACACATAGAGAGGTAGTGAACGTGTAAAATGCTTGCTCTGTGTCGTGCTACCGTCGCAGCTTAGGACAGTGGACACGTGACAAGCCATGTTACATGAGACACCTAAGGTTGAGTCGGGATAGTTTGTTGTGTTCGTGTGTAATATTATACATCTGATAGGTTGCGCTAGCCACTCGTCGCTGTATGACCCTCTAGTTGTTAGGTAAAATGCATGTCTTCCTTGACTGACGTCGGTGATCACATCTCTGCACTTTGACTATGAGAAAGGCTTAGTCGGCCAATGTGATGACTTGGTTATTGTTTTGCACCCTACAATCAAAAAGTGTTTATTGAGGGTGGATGTTCTTTGGTGTTACTCGGTGAACCACTCTAACGGATATAGAAAAGAGAGGAGGGCGACCGTTTTAGCCTTCAGATGCCATGTTGAAGATGTAGTGGAGTTACTCCCATACATAGTGATCATCATGACTTAGGTCCCTTGGTTTGACAATCGACAGTTTTACTGTAGTATCCCTCTTAGCCACGTGTCTCGGGTGTATTTTTATGAATGCGAGCGGAAGCAGTGCTATTTTTTTACCGATTGAGTCATTAGCCGCGTGGTCTGGTTGTGTCCTTATGCATGTGACAAAAATCAGCGCCATATTTGACCACCGGTAGCCAGTGAGAACGTGATCTGGTTGTGGCCATTACCAAACGTGACCGGATGCAGCGCCACAAAAACATGTCTGGCCATGTATAACGTGGCCAGTTCACGATGAGTCACCCATGGATTTTCCCAATCACATATCTGAACAAGTTTACACCCGTTCACTACTGACATTGCCACATGGTGAGTCACCCAGGAGGTCACCCTCAGGTCAGCCGACTATAAGTTCAATCTTTAGACTTGGGTATGAGACTTAACCTCCGTGGTTCTAAAAGACGATCTCCTGGTATTTATTTAGCCACCCGCCACTCGCTACGCCTTAACAGTGATAAGACGCACTTATCTAGCCTTCCTTCACTCACCCACCCCTTACCAACACATGTTACAACGCCATACCCACTACAACCAATAATACCGACCATCTTTACTTTTTAAGGTGTTTACTTGTAACTTTATGGTTATAGTGTTTAAACCACTACGATCCTCTACAGACCTCTAATAACCACTACTCACCACTTGACAACGAATTTCACTAAGCCATAACCACTATAATAAACACTATCAATCGTTTTAATTGTTTAAGGTTTTCATTTGTAATCCGTATGATGATAGTGTTCCCACCACTATGACACTTTACATATCACTAATAACCGCTACCCACCCCTTACAACGAATTTCACTTAGCCATACCCACTAAGCTCAATACTACTGACCATCTTTACTTTTTAAGGTTTTCATTTCTAACCCGTATTATGATAGTGTTTACACCATTACGACCCTCTAAAGACCACCAATAGCCACTACCCACCCCTTAACAATGAATTTCACTAAGTCATTCCCGTTACAATAAATAATATCGGCCATCTTTACATTTTTGAGGTTTTCATTTGAAGCTTTGAAACCGTATGATGATAGTGGTCAGAAACGCTTTTCTAGCTACTAAGCCACTCACCCACCCCTTATCAACGAATTTCACTAAGCCATACCCGGTACAATCAATAATATCGGCCATTTGTACTTTTTTACGGTTTTCATTTGTAACCCTATGATGATGATGTATATACTACTACGGCTCTGCAAAGACTATATAGCCACCATATTTACATTTTACTGATAAGTTTTACATATGACACCCGTCACGGCTCGAGGTTCGAACCCTCTCGCCCCACCCCACTCGTCTACACCCCTATGGTCCACCCCTGAGCTCCCACCTCCACGTCATCTCAGCCTCTAGACCACCCTGAGGAAATGCACTGTAACCCTAAGCCTTACACATCACCAATGGAATGATGATAGTGTTTATACCCAATACAGATAAAGAAAGAAGACGATAAAAAAGAAGGATGGCACTGGGTAGGAAGAGCACTGTACTCTAACACAGCATCACTAGTATGATGATAGTGGTTTTTTTTTTTAAGCCCCGCCACGCTACAATCGATAATAACAGTAGTTATTAAATTTTTAAAGAAATAGAATTCAACCCAAAAAAGGAGAAGTAACAGTGCAAAAATACGCTCGAATATTTATTCATGAGTTGCATCCCTTGAAAATGAGGTCCGTTCTGGATCCGTTTTTGTGACAAATCAAAGGGGCGGTATAAAAAACATATAAGGGTTTATCGAGGCGGCCGCCTCATAAACCGCCTCAAAAATCTAACTGATTCAGCCAAACCATACTACTGCAATTTTTGGCCTCTCGTCATGCTAAGCAACTTCTCAAAACGATTGTTCGACCGTACAGAGTTCATCAGGTTACCAATATGTTGAAATCATATTTGATCTTTTTCTGTATTTGGGTGTCTGTGCCAATGTGGTGTAGTGGACAGCCCCAGAAGGTGGTCATCTGTTCGAAACCCCATCGAGTCGGATATTTCTTTTTTAATAATTGACCCAGAAACCCTGGTCGACCCAGGCTAAAACAGTATCAGGAAATGCCCTGAGTGGTAAAGACGGCTGACGTGACATTGACCTTATGACCCATTGAGTGCCGATTTACTATTAAAATAAGAGGCCAGCAATGTATACCCAATACGCCTTAGTGCGTGCAAAAGGACCTTTACCTTTTTATTTATAATTGGGTTTAGACATAGCGTAAGATATTGTCCAGTGTTTTCTGCACTTCGACAAGCTGAAGCGGACTTCTTTTTGCGGTCACCTTCATTCATAAAATCAGAGCTGCATGATATTGTGGCTTCCAGAACCCTTGTCTCCATTATCTACAACCTCTGCCGGCTTCAATTGGAAAGTTGGATCATTCGTATCCTGTCCGGCTGGGGAAAATAACTCCACCCTAACTAAGACTTATGTCCCACCAGTTTCCTTTAGAGCAGTGTTTCCCAACGTGGGGCCCACGCCCCACAGGGGGGCAATTTGACTGTTAAGGGGGGCAATTCGAAAATGGAAGAAATCGGCTGAATATAACAAAACAGGGAGACTTGAGACTGAAGTTAACTAAATTGGAACCTGACATAAGATCTCTTTGCAGCAAGCATCAAGGGCAAGGATCTCACTAAATTTAAATAATAAATAATTACTAATAATTAAAATAATATAGAAAAATCTTTCATTAAAATTATTTTGTACTTGAATTTCAGTTCTCCATTATATGTTTTGAAAATTTACTTACTGTGTTTGCTCAATAATTACCTAGTGATTTCTTCCTAAAACCTATCATTCAAGTTTCTTTAGTGAACATTTCAATTTTTGAATATTAAAAATAATGTATATGTTGAGGGGGGGGGGGGGCCATGGGGCGGGGGAGGGGGGGGGGCAATATGAATTTTAGAAAGGCTTAAGTGGGGCACGGTACAAAAAAGGTTGGGAAACACTGGTTTAGAGGGTTGAAACCGCAGCTTTCGGCTGAGATGCTGGGGAGAAGTGATAAGTGAGATTCCAGTGTGCAGGAGAAGCTGCTAGACATTGTGAATTTTATATTGTGCTTAGTGTCCTCAATACTACCCCAAGCGTTACTTTAGAGAGTTCATAATAGCAAAATCGCAAGATATATTTCAACCTAAGAGTTTCGAAAGAAACGGAATCTTAAACTTCATACAGTTGGTTTTAAATCAGCTATGTTTTACGCATATCCTTTACAGGACATCGCTGTGAGCACCAGCATTTTACCGCTGTTGTTGATTTCTTGGCAAGATTACGCTCAGTAGTTTGCCATTGCTTTCTGAGCGGCCGGCTCACTTATTCCGTAAGTCACCAACGCGGCGAGAACCGCTACCAATTCTCGCACGCTGCGTTACCCTACGTGGATAAATGGGATTACGGGGAAAGTCGTTTAACCCCTAGGACGATCCTTTATTCCGTCTTCCCAGCCCAACCGTAGTTACTGAGAAGCGAGAAGGTTCTTGTAATCGGATTGAGGGAATTGCTTCGTAATCCGATTGTCCCCCCTGTTGTTATGATGTAAATAAAGTATATTATTACAAAACTGTTCTTTGTCCAATGCCAGATCGTGCCACGACTGATCTTCAACAGATTAATAAGATTATCTTTGTCCTTCTGTTTTCTCGTTGCTTTGGTCTACTTATTTGTTGAATCGGCCTTGGATGGATAACGTTTTGTACTTAATCTAATTATGTCACCTTCTTGTTTTGTCTCAGTTCATCCAGTTGCATCAAAACATTTTTCTGATCTGATTTCCTAAGCCTTTGACTTCCCCAAATCGAATTACAAGGCAGCAGGTTTGTGTACCACCTCGTCTGGTCCCTATCCCTTGACCTTTCAGACTGGAAGACCCTACCAGCAGCTTCCCTATCATAGGCATAGCTCTTGGAGTCATTAGAACAAAGAACCCCCTTATAGTGCTTCAGGGAAGGAAACACGACACACGAATGTCTGTCATATAATCTATGTAGTAAACGTCAACCCAGCCTGTTTGATTTGTAAAACATCACGTTCATTGCACACATTAGTGCTCCTCCCAGAGATCATCAGTACACAGCACGAACATGTCGTGGTACTTGCCAGGATCCAGGTGTACGTATACCAGAATCACATATGCTAAACATAGTTCTTGTGGGTGGCTTTTATTATTTTTTAATTTAGCCTGCACAGCGGCCTATGTCTTGTTTAATATGTGCTTATCTAATGTCTTACTTAGTCTGTCCTGGTCTAATGTCTTGCTTAGTCTATCCTGGTTTAATGTCTTGTGTAGTATGTTCTGATCTAATGTCTTGTTTAGTTTGTCCTGATCTAATGTCTTGTTTAGTCTGTCCTGATCTAATGTCTTATTTAGTCTGTCATGGTCTACTGTCTTGTTTAGTCTGTCTGGTCTAATGCATTGTTTACCCTCTCCTGTTCTAATGTCTTGTTTAATTTGTCCTGGTATAATGCATTTTTTAGTCTGTCCTTGACTAATGTTTTTTTAATCTGTCCTGGTCTAATGTCTTGTTTAGTCTGACCTGTTCTAATGTCTTGTGTAGTATGTTCTGATCTAATGTCTTGTTTAATCTGTCCTGGTCTAAAGACTTTTTTGCCCCCGACAGAAAGCAATCCATGCCTTACCGAGGTTCGAACCTGGATCTCCCGAAGAAAAAATCCGGCATTATAGCCACGAGATAACAAACAGCCAAAAATGACTGGGTTGACTGTGACGTCCTGTAAAACAGGTATGCAACTGTTTTACAGTTGTAAATCGCTAAAAGTTAAGTGCATATCCTTTACAGGACGTCGCAGTCAACCACAACATTTTGGTTGTTTGTGATTTCTTGTTAAGTTTACGTTCAGTAGTTTGCCATTGCTTTCTGACCGACCGGCACTCATTTTTTTTTTTTTTTTTTTTGCATATCCTTTACAGGACATCGCTGTCAACACCAGCATCTTTCAGCTGTATGTTGATTTCTTGGCAATATTACGCTCAGTAGTTTGCCATTGCTTTCTGGGCGGCCGGCTCACATACCCCGTAAGTTACCGATGCGATTCGAACCACTGCTGATTCTCACCGTCATCACGTCACCGACGAGAGTATACGAGATTACGGAGAAAAGTCATAACCTCTAAGCCACGAAGCCGGCACCGGCACTCATACCCTTTTATAAAAACCAACGCCAGGCGGTCTGCTGCCAAATCGTCCGCAGCTGTGTTTCAAACGCGGTACGTGGGATAATAAACTGCGTCTGTAACCCTTTCTCCACAGGAATCCCCATAACATTTCAACAAAATGTATTGTCTCCGCCATAGAAATATATCATTGAATGTACCTAACCAGGAAGTACAGGCTGATTCCTTATGGTGCCGCACTGATCAGGCTGAGAATCATTGTTGTTTTGAGAATATAATCTTTTTATAGATACCATGCACGTCCAGACCGGATTACGCACTATTTTAAAGACATTATGTAATAAATGAGCCATGATGGCTGGATTTGTGTACTTTATTTCTGCCCAGCACGATCTCGTCTAGCACTCCGGGACAGGGGTTTATATGCTTTTGCTCCTTTATTAACAAATCATTGTTTCGTTAGACAGGTATACTGTAGCAGGATTCGCTTGCGACCCGTCAGAGAACTGCCTGATTACCTCTAGTAGTGACTTGTAACATTTTGCTGGATGAGTAGCCTCACACATCAACGCTTTTCTTTGGTATTCGGGTACGTACCTGGCATTCATTTTGTTAACGTTTTGTTTGGAAATTTGTTTTATTCGTTTATTCCATATTGTCTCAGAATAGCCTGTTTAATACATTAATTTTTACTTTTCCCTGTTACACAACCGCAAAGTCTGAATTTCGTCAACGCTTGAGTGTCAAATAGAAGCGAGGTTCTCATATATATATATATATATATATATATATATATATATATATATATATATATATATATATATATATATATATATATATATATATATATATATATATATATATATATATATATATCGCAATGTGTGTGTGGGTGTTTATAAATGGGAGGACAGTACAACAATGGCTAGCGCCGTGCCTGCCACCCCAGGACCTTGATGTATGCGGCCCGCACCATATAAACCAAACACCAAGGCTTGTAAGAGGATCCGTACTGATATATATGTGCGTGTGCGCTGTGTGTCTTGTGTGTGTGTGTGTGTGTGTGTGCGTGTGTGTGTGTGTGTGTGTGCGTCTGTACATTCTTGTGAGTCTATATGTAAGTGTTAGTATATATATATAAATACACACACACACACACACACACACATATATATATATATATATATATATATATATATATATATATATATATATATATATATATATATGTGTGTGTGTGTGTGTGTGTATGTGTGTGTGCATACGTTTGTGTATGTGTGGGTTTGTGTGCGCGCGCGTGCGCGTGAGTGTTCTTTCTGCCACATAAACAATATTTTCCTATACGCGACGAGCGAAAAAACAGAAAACTTTCTGTCCCACACTTCCAAATTGTAATAATACCCGAGCACCCGGTGGTTGCCTGTCTGTGTCACAGACTGTCTTCCAATATTGACTGAAGGTGAAGGACTCTTTTCCAAGCTTTTGGCTGTATTCAGTATATATTGCTAAACCCGTATTTTTATAGACTATTCGGCACTCAGTGGGTGATGTGGTCAATGTCACGTCGGTCGCTTTTACCTCCAAGGATAACAGCTGGTATCTATTTTAGGCTCAAGTGTATAATATTTTAAGGAACGTTAAATTCTTCGATCATTTCCGCTATTGATGTACCACAACGGCGGCAACCATCATACAGAGTATTGTCAAGCCTTGCTCTTATTACAGCCTGTCAACTAGTCCCTCGGTCCCTCATGCTTTCCCAGCCTGATTTACATTCAGGGTGTCTTTAATTACCTGTACGCACCGTCCTGTTCATCGACGCCTACCTCTTTTTTCTAGATACCATACCGGATATGATTATTTTAAAGCCACCGCTTTTTTTTGTTTTTTTTTTGGATACAAGTGTTTTAGTTTCTGAGGCATGATCCTGTTTAGAGTCAGTGTTAATTCATGTTCAGATGTTATATATTGTCTATATTTTCCTCTTCTTGATTCACAGTAAGTCAGGGTAAATTAATGTTCAGATGTTATACATTGTCTATATTTTCCTCTTCTTGATTCACAGTAAGTCAGTGTTAAATTAGTAACTTAGTCAGTGTTAAGTTAGTAATTAAGTCAGTGTTAAGTTAGTAATTAAGTCAGTGTTAAGATAGTAATTAAGTCTGTGTTAAGATAGTAATTAAGTCAGTGTTAAGATAGTAATTAAGTCTGTGTTAAAATAGTAATTAAGTCGGTGCTAAGATAGTAATTAAGGCGACTCACCAGGTTGTACAAGGACGAGTCAATAAGTAAGTAACACAGTTCTGTGGGATGGCAGGTAAATGTAGTTGGTGTTTTCTACAGGTGTCATTAGGTGATAGCAACATCGAACTTTATATTCCCGTTCGTCAGGTGGCGTTAGGTGTCTCATGCGCAGCGCATAAACAAATTGCCAATTGTACTTATGCAATGTACAACCAAAGAGCAACGTGCTGTTGTGCGTTTTATTTTTATTTTGGTGGGCAAAAGGGCTACCTGAAAGGACATACATAAGAAAATGCTTCCTATTATACTGACAAATGTTTGTCCCGTAAAGCGGTCCATAGCTGGGTAGAAAACTTTTCTCAAGGACTCTCTAAGATTGTTGATGAAATCCGATCTGGTTGTCCTGTTGAGATTGCAACAGAAGCATTCGTGCAGCCTGTGAAGGAGATGATTAGAGGTGACAAGCGTGTAACGATAGACTATGTACCATCTGCAATAGGGTGCTTACATGGTTCAGCATACAGCATAATGCATGATCGATTTAAATTTAAACAAGTGTGCTCAAGGTGGGTACCCAGACAATTGAAGAAGGAACACAATATGAACCGATTTGGCTTGTCCTTACATCATCTCTGTTGATACGAAGATGAAGGAGAAGACATGCTGAACAGGATTGTTACTGGGGACGAATCATGGTCCATCACTACCAGCCCGAATCAAAGCGTGCTTCAATGCAATGGAAACACCCTTCTTTGCCTTGTGTCCAAACATTCAAGGTTACGCCATCAGCAGGAAAGGTTATGTTGACAGTGTTCTGGGATTGTCAAGGAGTGCTTTTAACCAATTTCAAGAATAAAAATGACAATGTGAATTCTGAATCGTACTGTGAAGTTCTATCGATGCTTCATGATGCAATTAAAAGAAAATGTCCAGGACTGCTGACTAGAGGAGTGTTGCTTCTACATAACAATGCCAGACCACATACGGCTCCATTAACTCAGGAGAAAATTAACCAACTAAGGTGGGAAGTTCTGGAACATCCATATTACAGCCCCGACTTAGTCCCAAGCGATTTCCACCTTTTTGTCCACTGAAAACTCACTTTGACGGGAGACATTTTGCGAATGACGCTGAAGTTGAATGTGAAATGAAAACGTGGGTTAGAAAACAGAGCACGCAGTTCTATGCAGTCGGTTTGGGAAGACTGATAAAATGATGGGACAGGTGCATCAATGTTGGTGGAAATTATGTTGAGAAATAAAGGGACAATGTATTATAAAAAATAAACTGGTTTCAAATTGTTATCATAGTTAGTTATTTTTCTATAGCCATTTGTGACTTACTTATTGACTTCCCCTCGTAATACAGGGTGTCTTTTCTGTTGTATTACAGACAAATGTGGGGTTTTGTTTCTCACAGTGCGGCTCCGAGGAGGGGGAAGGGGAGAGAGAGAGA
Organism: Cepaea hortensis; assembly: GCA_963921405.1. Lineage (NCBI taxonomy): Eukaryota > Metazoa > Mollusca > Gastropoda > Stylommatophora > Helicidae > Cepaea > Cepaea hortensis. Next base: position 92,229,020 of record OY992883.1, on the reverse strand, counting down.
GAGCGAGAGAGAGAGAGAGAGAGAGAGAGAGAGAGATAATCTCATAAGATATGTGGCTGATAAATGCCAGATCTTTCTTGGGGCGTGGCGGTGAGGAAGGAAATTGGCCGCGTCTCCTCATTATGCCGTGACGGAGAGTATGTGAATGCCCAAAACCTCACACTTGACCTTAAGATCTCGGTCCTGAGTTTCTAGATCAATTCTTTCGATGATATTCCTCCATACCTCCGGCCTAGACCAGCAGGCATCATGTCTCTCAATTTGCCGTTGTCTCTTCTAGTAGGAATCCGCTTGCTTACCCAGAGTGATGGAGGTGGGAGTGAAGCGAGGAGCCGTAGACATGAACATTTTGTCAAGAGTGAGGGAGATGGGAGTGACGCGAGGAGTCGTAGACATGAACATTTTGTCAAGAGTGAGGGAGGTGGGAGTGAAGCGAGGAGCCGTAGACATGAAAATTTTGTCAAGAGTGAGGGAGATCGGAGTAAAGTGGAGAGTCGTAGACATGAACATTTTGTCAAGAGAACAACAGATGTGATTAACCAACACAAAACTAGAACAATCAATGGATCTACCTTGGTGGTAATTATGATGATGGGTGGGTGGGGGTAATATCGGAGCACCTATGGACCTGTCCTGAATGTGATGGTAATGATGATTACTCATCACTAATTTTCTACTGTTGATATTCCAGTCCCCGAGACGTTCTCTAATGCCTCTCTTCATGTTATGTGACCAAGGACCACTGTTCTCCTCTTTCTTGTAGTTAAGTATAATGTTCAACTTTACTTTGCCTTTGCCAGGTAATCGCTGTTAGTTACTCTGGCCGTCCAATGTATTCGCATCAGCGGTAATATGATGTGTTAAAATACCCTCTCATTTTCAGATGTGAAACGCCATACATATCTGGCGGGTGCTTCGTCACATTACTGTTCGTGATATCAGAAGGCATTTCGTCACTTGTTGCCCTGTTGTAGAGATAGCGTCCTTAATTCTATTATTTAACACATTAAGTTGGTGTACTTAGTGTTCTCAAACTTTCTGAAGTCCGGACACTCTTATAGCTATAATAATAAGTATTATACTTAAATATCGACGATCTTTGTTATTACAACATGGAGAAACATGGCCGCGGCCCACAGATTGGGAACCACTGGTCTGTTGTCTAAGTGTACGCCATTTTAAATATTTTTCACACATTTTGGTAGTTTTTGCGCAAACTTATTTCCCTTATGTAGATTGCTGAACACAGATTAATTGATTTCAAGAGTTCTCTCCCTTCTTACCATCGCTTGCACAATCTGCTTCTATTGCCTGTTTTTATACGCATTATTTTCTTAATAATTTTCGATATTCTCTACCCTACATTTACGCTTCAAATCTTTGGTATTTCTCTTGTTTAGTTTCTCCTTCGTGTTTATATATGTGTGTGTCTTCATTCTCATTTTTGCTATCACACATTTATTCTCTCAAACTATACAACGCAGACAAAGGTTAAAAGGTCGTCATGTCGTAGATACTGTTCTTGGGGTGTGAAATCCTAGGCTTCAAGTCATGAGATGGCCAGTTCGCCATCTCGTCACCTTCCCTTTCCATACAGTTCTAAGAAGTGGCTCTGGAGGTTGTGGGTCCGATTTCGGGCCGCTTCCTTCGGTTCATGGGTGAATTTTTCTTTCAAGGGACTCCTGGGGTCGTCGCTGGAGCTACGGAGTTCGTACTTTGTGCGACGCTTTTGGCAGTTCGCTGCGGAAAGAGACTGAGGAATATGGGATAAAACTCGGTGCAATGAAGTCGACCCTGTCGACATTTAGGCGAATTTTTAAGTGACAGTTCTAAGAAATTTTTTTAATGTGTCTCATAACCATTTTTCCAGAGACATGTTGAATCTGGAGACGTGTTGACGCTAGAGACATGTTGACTCCAGTGACATGTTGACTCCAGTGATATGTTGATTCCAGAGACATATTGACTCCAGAGACATATTGACTCCAGAGACATATTGACTCCAGAGACATGTTGACTCCGGAGACATATTGACTCCAGAGACATGTTGACTGCAGGGGCATGTTGACTCCGGAGACATGTTGACGGTAGAGGCATGTTGACTCCAGTGACATGTTGACTCCAGTGATATGTTGATTCCAGAGACATATTGACTCCAGAGACATATTGACTCCAGAGACATATTGACTCCAGGGACATATTGACTCCAGAAACATGTTGACTGCAGGGGCATGTTGACTCCGGAGACGTGTTGACGGTAGAGGCATGTTGCTCCATAGGTATGTTGACTGCAGGGACATGTTGACTTCAGAGACATATTGACTCCAGAGACATGGTGACTCGAGGGACATATTGGTCGGAAAAATAATTCAGCCTATACTGCGGATTGAACCCAGAACTCTGCTGTGGCATGTAAGTGCACTAACCACTGTGCCATCGTGACTCTGCAGAGAAAGGAGAGATTCAGTTATGGATCGCGACTATAGAAAGTTACGGTGTAGAGTCTGCGAGGGTTCGAACAAGTCCCTTCTATTGACAAACACGGGGGGTGGGGGTGGGAGGGGGCGGTTTGGTGAGGTAAAGTAGTCTCTACTGAAAATGTGTCTGATTAGGGAATAAATAAAGACAGATCAAACAAAATCTTGCATACGATAGCGCTTGTTGTTCTTCTTTTCTGTTTTCCCTCCCGCCTTCTTACTTGTAAAGCTTATCTTTCTGATCTTTCTCCTCCATTATTCTTTTTCTTCTTCTTATGTTTATTATTATTATTATTATTATGATTATTATTATTATTATTATTATTACAGTTGTTATTAGTATTATCATCATCATAATATCCAAACTGATCGCTAACCCATTTCAACCCCACACTTAATTCTCCTGTCTTTTTCTTTAATCTTTTCAAGTGATTTTCAACCTCTTTTAAATAGCATTTATACAATACTTATCACATGTCTTTGGTAACCACGAGATTTTCAATTTCCCGTAAGCATTTCGAAATCCGGTGAACACCATCCCAAACTGGTTAAATGGCCGGAACCAGATATCAGCTCTCTTTGGCGTTGCTAAAAACTAGTTAGTTACAAATTATGCAGACGTCAGAAGAAGGGGAAAGCTGACGTCCTTCAGCAGTAACACAAACCTGGCGACCTCTAACTATCGGTGTTATTATACTGAAACAGAATCAGGAAATTGGTCCCTGGGGACTGGAGAGGGTGTGAATATTTCTGCATTCTAAGTATCAGTGCTTAGGTTTTCACAGGATATTTTTCTCTAATACTTTAAGAAAATTTACCCGCGTTATAATGCCTTAGCTTTGGCTGTGTGGCTCTTTTTTACCATACAGTTGCTGGGTTAACCTTTACGACCTTAGTTAATCATTTAGTTTACTGTGTTCCAATGTTTTGTTCATTAACATCGTTCTGCCCAAGACAGTTACTATTTTAACATCGTTCTGCTACTGACTGTTACTATTTTAACATCATTCTGTTACAGATAATTACTATTTCCACGTCGTCCTGCAACAAACAGTTACTATTTTAACATCGTCTTGCTAAACACATGACAAACTACTGAACGTAAACTTGCCAAGACATTACAACAGCACAAAATGCTAGTGTTGACTGCAACGTCCTGTAAAGGATATGCAACAAACTTTTTTTTTAACTTGGTACACACAGTTACTATTTTAACTAGTTATGTCCCAGACATGTACTAATTACAATCAAAAATGCCTTTCCGCGGATGTATAGCTCCAGCGTCCGTCTTGCTTGTTTCTAAGCATGGAGATGGGAAGGAAAGGTTAGCAACACAGTTTAGTTTAGTTTAGTTTAGTTTAGTTTAGTTTAGTTTAGTTTAGTTTACTCGACGGATCAACATCACGGCACACGGGTGTAACCCATAAGTGCTCCGTTCTACTCCTAACTCAAGCCTGAGTCTGGAGAATCTCAGCTCAGTGCACGAACTCCGTAGCACTAGCGAGGATCCTGAAATACTTTGGGTAGATTTTTAACTCGAAATTGTTTTCCCGGGAAGCACCGTTAGGCTACTCTTTTTCGATTTCCAACTGCCAAGGGATTTTTTACGTGCGCAACAATACACAGGGCGTCCGATCTCACTACCCAGAGACCATGGGAAACTTTGTTACTAGAAGTCCATGTGAAAAAAATCCCGGCCCTCACCGGGGCTTGAACCCGGGGCCTCCATCACTCGAGGCGGACACCATACCCCAAGGTAACACAGTCGCCTTGGAGAGGGTACTTCTGTACCTGGTCCGGGAGCAGTCTCTACACCAACCTCACTCTGACAGATCAAGCCCTTTAAAGGACTCAGGCGACCTGGACGTCATTGTATCATCAGACTTCAGAGTTAAAACTCAGTCGTCAGTGCATTCACCACCCAGCCAACTAAAACTCTTTGCCTCGCGTTCCTTGGCAGGTTTTTTTTTTATTCGTGAGTATGTTATCACTAATTGCCGATTACAGCGAGACACAAAAAGTGTTAAATACTATATTGAGACTCGACTGTTGTAACGGCGTGAGATACGAATAATGGGCAGATAAAGTATATTTAGTGTCTCTTTGACTTATGTGTCCTTTTTAACGTGTCGCTTGAGTCCTTGTTGTACCTGTAACGAAAGGATCTGCGAAATCTGCTTCCAGTTATACAAACACGTGTCTTCTATTACTCCCGGTACCACTGGATTAGCGTATTTTGGCACCTGTACCACATACATTGCGACTGGTGCTGTTTGTTATTTTTATTATTATTATTATTATTATTATTATTATTATTATTATCATTTTTATTATTATTATTATTATTATTATTATTATTATTGTGTTTCTACCACGGCGTAAGGTTAAGTGACGAAAGCCTTTCCTTCCATGACTCCATCGATGGGTGAATACCCGGTATAGAAAGGTTGATGTGAGTTATTACTCGAAGAGGAGCGAGACAATCAGAAACATAAACAGAACTGGGGTCAGAAAGATCGAAAGATTGTGAAAGACACAGGGTGAGAGAGACTGAAAGGTGTCAAGAGACAGGGAGTGGAAGAGATCAAAATGTTTAGAGAGGCGGATAGTAAGAGAGGTCGAAAGATGTAGAGAGTAAAGAGATCTAGAGATGCTGAAAAACATACACACAGAGAGATGTCGAAAAGTATAGATAGGCAGAGGGACTAAGAGATATATAGCTGCCGAGAGAGAGAGAGAGAGAGAGAGAGAGAGAGAGAGAGAGAGAGAGAAAGGAATAAAGGAATAGGGACTTAGAGATGCATAGCTGCAGAGAGAAATATATAGATAGGTAGATGGACTAAGAAATGTATATTTGCAGAGAGAGAGAGAGAGAGAGAGAGAGAGAGAGAGAGAGAGAGAGAGAGAATAGTGACTAAGAGATGCATAGTTGCAGATCAGAGCGAAATATAAATAGGTAGAGGAACTAAGAAATGTATAGTTGCAGAGAAAGAGAAATGCGAAAGATATAGATAGCTAAAGGGACTAAGATATGTATAGTTGCACAGAGAGAGAGAGAGAGAGAGAGAGAGAGAGAGAGAGAGAGAGAGAGAGAGAGAGAGAGAGAAAGGAATAAAGGAATAGGGACTTAGAGATGCATAGCTGCAGAGAGAAATATATAGATAGGTAGATGGACTAAGAAATGTATATTTGCAGAGAGAGAGAGAGAGAGAGAGAGAGAGAGAGAGAGAGAGAGAGAGAGAGAGAGAGAGAGAAATAGTGACTAAGAGATGCATAGTTGCAGATCAGAGCGAAATATAAATAGGTAGAGGAACTAAGAAATGTATAGTTGCAGAGAAAGAGAAATGCGAAAGATATAGATAGCTAAAGGGACTAAGATATGTATAGTTGCACAGAGAGAGAGAGAGAGAGAGAGAGAGAGAGAGAGAGAGAGAGAGAGAGAGAGAGAGAGAGAGAGAGAGAGTGAGAGAAAGGAATAAAGGAATAGGGACTTAGAGATGCATAGCTGCAGAGAGAAATATATAGATAGGTAGATGGACTAAGAAATGTATATTTGCAGAGAGAGAGAGAGAGAGAGAGAGAGAGAGAGAGAGAGAGAGAGAGAGAGAGAAATAGTGACTAAGAGATGCATAGTTGCAGATCAGAGCGAAATATAAATAGGTAGAGGAACTAAGAAATGTATAGTTGCAGAGAAAGAGAAATGCGAAAGATATAGATAGCTAAAGGGACTAAGATATGTATAGTTGCACAGAGAGAGAGAGAGAGAGAGAGAGAGAGAGAGAGAGAGAGAGAGAGAGAGAGAGAGAGAGAGGGGGGGGGTGGAAGTGTATGAAGACACAGAGACTGAAAGCAGCGAAAGATAAAGTAGATGGAAATAAGAGAAATATTCCACCTGCCCTATAACATGTTTCTTGTGGCCTTGTCGATTCGCACAAGTGAAATAGTCTTCCCGTGAATCACATTCGCATGTTAAAACAAGCTCCGGGATTTATCTTATCACAAACCCTGGGGAAGCAGGAAGGACCGAGAGCATTCTTGAGGTTGCAGAACAAAGAAATGTGGCCGACGGTTTCACAAAAATAGCTGGGTAGCACTGGCTCAGGGGCAGTAAACGCATGCTGAGTTGAGAGTTCGAAAATCAGAAGTATATGTCAGCATGGCCGAATGGATAAGAACGCGTGTTGTTAAACATCCGGTGTGTTGATGCTGAGGTAAGGGGTTGAACAGTTGGACTAAAGTGTTGACCTATCGTCCTTGACTTTTATTTTAATGTTGCATATCCCTTACGGGGCGTTGCAGTCAACACCAGCATTTTTCAGCTGCTGTTGATGTTCTGGGCAAGTTTTACGTTCAGTAGTTTGCCATTGCTTTCTGAACGACCGGCTCACATACTCCCTAAGTTACCAGCGCGGCGCGAACCGCTGCCGATTCTCGCAGCTGCTGTGTTCCCCACGTGGATATACGGGATTACGAACAATGTCGTTAACTCCTTGGCCAGGGAGCCCGGCGTCCTTAACTTGGGAACGTAACTTACAAGTGCCTCTGAAGTCGGAGTGGGTTCGCCTGATGGTGAGGGACACTGTTAATAGGGAAAAGTTAACCCACGCGCAAACATGCAGTCCAGCTCTACTAGAAGTAGTGTGTGTGGACTACACTTGAGTTCAAAGCGAGTGAGTGCAACAACAACAAACATAAGCGGAAGAATCGGCAGCAGGCCGCCCGGCGTTGATGTCGACGGTATTTCGGTCGTTCAGAAAGTCACCACAGACAGACATCCACACCTTCGAATCCTCGGCAAGGTATGAATTGTTTTATATCGGGGGCAAAAAGAACACCCTAACCTTCTGCACAGTTCCCTGCGACTGCACTAGCCAGGCGGCCTTAATTCCTCAGGCTCAAGACCCCCCCACCCCCCACCCACCCCTGTCCTACACCACAGGGTACTATAGGCAGTAGATGATAGTTGACAAGTTAGAAAGTAATGGCAAACTACTGAACGTAAATATTGCCTAGTATAGTTAAAAAAAAAAAAAAGAACAGCCCCAAAAATGCTGGGGTTGATTGCGTGATTGCGACGTCCTGTAAAACAATGCAACTAACTTAACACAACAATAATAGTTTTAAATTCTGCAAAGGGTGAGAATGTATTATCAAGCATAACTGTGACCTTATTTGTTCAACGTCTCGTCTGGTCACCGTGGTCCTGGACTCGAGAACCACTTGACTTCGTAGCGCTTATATTAACATCATCATCAGGTGCGTTGCCGATTGTCCTGGACGAACATGTTTCTGCACATCTTGCGATGGACAACAGTGCGTATAAATTCGCGTGCTAATACCTTTCAGTGTCAAGACAAAAGTCTGGCACGAATCTTCACTCACTGTCTCCCTGAATCTCTCTTTCCACAACACCAGTTACCACAAGTTCCAGTTGTTCTCTTATCGCCGTGTGTCAGTAAAAGCAAACAAATTACCACTGCCTTTGTCAGATGTTTGTGATAAGTTGTCTTTGCGTATTACGTATTAGCCTCTTTAAAAACATACAGATTACTCACTTTGGCTGTGCAATGAATTTTCAACATTCTTCTGTAAAACTACATCTCTGAGGTTTCGGGGGATTTTACACTTGTATAAATAATTCTCCATGATTCACAGCTATATGTTAAACCTGGTTCTATGTAAAATGCAAGAATTCTTTTTCTAATATCCAACGACTGGGATTTATTGTATAACATGTTCTTCATTTCATAAAACACAGCTTTTTCTTGTCCTAGTCTGTTCCTCATGTCTGCGATATATCTTCCATGTGCTGTTATGCATGAGCCAAGACACTTGAATGTTTGTGCTTGTCCGAAATTAACTAATTAAATGCCATGGGCTGGTAAATCGTCTTATTCGAGAATCCCGTAACAGCCATCGGCTTATAAATCAAACGACAGTTGAAATATCAACCCAATAGTTTTCCATGTGCGACCCCCTTTAATTTGATATATAATACAATATGTCTGCTGCTATATTAATATCTTTTACAATATTACTGTGATACATCCCTGATGGGAGATGCCTTAAAGAGATTAGAACAAGAATCATCATGACGATGGTAGCCTTATGGCAGATGGAAAACATTCTGACCAATAAAAAGATGTCATTTGCAACGAGAAAAATAGTGTTTAGGTGCTACATAGAACATGTACTTTTGCATGGTTGTGAAGCGTGGACAATGAACGAAGAAGCTGAAAAAACATATGATGGCTGTAATATGATGGCTGTAGAATTGTGGTTTCTGAGGAAAATGCAAAGAATACCACGGACAGGCAGAAAAACCAATGACCAAGTCCTACAAGAAACAAATGAAAATCGTAAACTGATTAGAGAAATTAGACGCGGACAGTCACAATTTTTGGGGTCACGTTATGAGAAGAAATAAATTGGAGAACTTGATGATAACTGGCAAGATCGAGGGGAAGAGAACAAGGGGAAGGCAGAGAAGTAAATACCTGGATGGCTTTGCCACGTGGCATGGTCGAGACAAGAACACTAAACTGATCCACGACTCTGGTGATCGAGTGAGATGGTGAAACATCACCGTCCACGCTTATCGGTATTGTACACGATGATGATGATGATGATGATGATGATGATGATGATGATGATGATGATGATGATGATGATGATGATGATGATGATGATGCTGATGATGACACACCCCTACTTCCCATTTTCTGCCACCCATTTTGTTTGGTCTAATCATACTTTTTGTTAAGCACTGACTGTTACAACTAATGACTTTAACTTTACATGTATGCATGATCCCTTTCTTTGACATTACTATTACTTCTATCAATATAATTCAAGCTAATGCCCATTTTTTCACTGTCTACAACCACTGTGTCTATACATTTTCAATAGTTCCTTCTGACTTGTTGATATCAAGACTGTGTCATGGCCGTTATCTTTATATTTAGACAAAGAGCATCATCGTCAATTTAGGTTCTAATTTGTAACGCCCTGGCTGTCACGTGACTCGCTATCGGCTTATCTGAAAACAGTTTTTGGCACACTGCACGGGCTAAGTGGATTTGTGTTTCCACTAGCCTTTTTTGTCAGTTCTGACAAATCGGAATTTCTGTGCACATTGGAAACGTCATGAGCGATATTTCATTTCCCTAGACGTCATTGATGGATTTCAAAACCCGTTCCAATGGCTTTATTACAAAAGTATGAAAGAAACATTAACAGGTGCGGTAGATTTAAACAAAGCATTGATTTTGAATGAATTACGCACCATGGGTGCATGTGGTGGATGAAGATGTAGAGCAGCCGACAGATAGTTGTAGGTTATGGTCTCCACCTTCGCGATGGTAGGCAGAGGATCTATTTTTTGAGGAGACAATGGCTACGGTCACTGACTAGTATGGTCACTGCTAGGAAGGAAAGCAATGGCAAACTACCTTCTTTACAGATGCCAAGAAAATCATGTTGTGTGGAGTGAACAACTAGAGTTAGAATTAAATTGTAAAAAGACACAGATTATGGTCGTCACTCAATCAATCATGTTCCATGCCGGAAAGCGTGGGCGGTCATGTCTCGCCATTTCACTCGATCCAATGTGGTTTCTGAGGAAAATGCAAAGAATACCATGGACAGCCAGAAATACCAATGAACAAGTCCGTCAAGAAACAAATGAAGATCGTAAACTGATTAGAGATATTAGACGTAGACAGTCACAATTTTTTGGGCATGTTATGAGAAGAAATGATCTGGAGAACTTGGTGACATGGTAAGATCGAGAGGAACAGATCAAGGGGAAGACCTAGAAGTAATTACCTGGATGGCTTGGCCTTGTGGCATGGTCGAGACAGAAACAAGGAGCTGATCCACGACTCTGGTGATCGAGTGAGATGGCAGAACATGACCCCCACGCTTACCGGCATGGCACATGATGGATGGATGGATGCACCATGGGTTGGTCAGAAGAAGTCGACGTAGGCATTCAGGCAAGCATCCCATTGCTTAGGTAGGCGGTGAATGCCGTCCGCAAAAAAAAGATTGTGGTTGCTCACTGAACCAAGTGTTTACGGTGTTCATTACGTCTGCATTTGTATGAAATCGTTGCCCCTTGAGAGCTTTTTTTAAGAGGTCCAAAAATATAAAAATCACATTGTGATAAATCATTACTTTAGGCTGGATGTTGCAGAATTTCCCACTTCTTCCTTGCTAATGCTTCCTGCACAATATTTGGGACATGCGGACGAGCATTATAGTGCAACAAAATCACATCGCGAGAAAGCATGCCGGGTCGTTTATTCTTGATGGCTTTTTGCAGCTTGTCTAGTGTTTGCAAGTAGTGGGTAGAGTTGATGTTGACACCAGGTTCTTTGAAGTCGCCCAACAATAGCCCTTCATAGTCAAAACATGCGCTCAGCGTAAACTTAACAGCGGAAATCTGTAACTTGAATTGTTTGGCTTTTAGTGCTCGGCTCAAATTGGTGACACCGTGATTCAACGCCTGCCACTATGCAGAAGAGAAATGCATCACCCTCCACTCAGTAACGCATCAAGTGGTTCAAACACCACCCCTTTCGTTCCTCTTTTTGGTGGTCGGTCAACATCCGTTGTACCCACTGTGAACACACCTCCGATATTGCAGTTTCTTACGAACGATTTTTTTCTATTGTCCCAGTTGATACATCAAATTCTTTCGCTAGCGAACGTATGCTTCGACAATGGTTCATCTGCACTGCTGCATTAATTTTGGCTATGGTATTTTTTTTTCCTGTTACAACAATATGCGCTTGACCCGGCCGTCGAATATCTGTCGTCCTTTCCGAAACATTCGTGCCCAGTCTGTCACTGTTGTCTTCGACAAACATTTGTTACCGTATGCTGCCTGCATTCTTCGATGAATGTCCACTGGTCGACATCCTCCAAATGAAAGAAACTGAATCACTGCTCTTTAAGCTTCTTTGGACGGATTTTGGATCAACCCGGCCATTTTCTCAACGGTCAGAAACAGAATCTATGCATCTATCTAGGCACGTGCTCATTGGTCAGTACTTATCACATGATTATGACATGATCATGTTCAACGTACGCAAGTACGCGCTGTGCGACACGAACGGATTTCAAATGAACGCCCTGTGTGCGTGCGTGCGTGTGTGTGTGTTGTGTGTGTGTGTGTGTGTGTGTGTGTGTGTGTGTGTGTGTGTGTGTGTGTGTGTGTGTGTGTGTGTGTGTGTGTGTGTGTGTGTGTGTGTGTGTGTGTGTGTGTGTGTGTGTGTGTGTGTGTGTGTGTGTGTGTGTGTGTGTGTGTGTGTGTGTGTGTGTGTGTGTGTGTGTGTGTGTGTGTGTGTGTGTGTGTGTGTGTGTGTGTGTGTGTGTGTGTGTGTGTGTGTGTGTGTGTGTGTGTGTGTGTGTGTGTGTGTGTGTGTGTGTGTGTGTGTGTGTGTGTGTGTGTGTGTGTGTGTGTGTGTGTGTGTGTGTGTGTGTGTGTGTGTGTGTGTGTGTGTGTGTGTGTGTGTGTGTGTGTGTGTGTGTGTGTGTGTGTGTGTGTGTGTGTGTGTGTGTGTGTGTGTGTGTGTGTGTGTGTGTGTGTGTGTGTGTGTGTGTGTGTGTGTGTGTGTGTGTGTGTGTGTGTGTGTGTGTGTGTGTGTGTGTGTGTGTGTGTGTGTGTGTGTGTGTGTGTGTGTGTGTGTGTGTGTGTGTGTGTGTGTGTGTGTGTGTGTGTGTGTGTGTGTGTGTGTGTGTGTGTGTGTGTGTGTGTGTGTGTGTGTGTGTGTGTGTGTGTGTGTGTGTGTGTGTGTGTGTGTGTGTGTGTGTGTGTGTGTGTGTGTGTGTGTGTGTGTGTGTGTGTGTGTGTGTGTGTGTGTGTGTGTGTGTGTGTGTGTGTGTGTGTGTGTGTGTGTGTGTGTGTGTGTGTGTGTGTGTGTGTGTGTGTGTGTGTGTGTGTGTGTGTGTGTGTGTGTGTGTGTGTGTGTGTGTGTGTGTGTGTGTGTGTGTGTGTGTGTGTGTGTGTGTGTGTGTGTGTGTGTGTGTGTGTGTGTGTGTGTGTGTGTGTGTGTGATATGGATCAGACTACAAACACTAATGGGTGCCTGTTCTGTATAGTGGGAATGAAATGCTATGACAGAATCATCAGAATGGAGTCCGTGTAGAGAACTAAACGAATCCCAGGACTTGTCCACATTTTTAAAAGACCAATCGGCGGTTGTGTGGGGAAGGGGTTACGGACGCAATTCGTAATCCGGCATACTGCGTTCGAAACACAGCTGCAGGCGATTTGGAAGCAGACCACCTTGTGTTGATTTTCATACAATGTTCTAATACAATGTTCAAAAAGCAATGACAAACTACTGAAACGTAAACGTACCAAGAAATGTTAGGGTGGACTGCAACGTCCTGAAAAAGGTATGCGGCGTTCAACAACAACAGTATCGGCACTCGGTAGGTAATATGGTTAGTATATCACCGGTTGCCTTTACTACGGAAGACATTTCCTGGTTCCCAAGTTAGGCTAAATCAACAAGGTAGCCCAAGTTAATTTTACAAATTCGAATCCGCCTTGATGACTATCAATGTCAGTATTACTTGCACCAAGTCTCTCATAAACATCTAATCAGCCTAGGCCGTCCCCAGAACGTTAATGTTTAAAAATAACCCAGTTCTTCCAACATTAGGGATCAAACCCATGACCACAGATTTGCTACCATGTGATCAAACCTCTATGCTGTTATGACCTCGTCCGTTCCAAATCTCAGTGCAAAATTAGGTACCAATGTTAGAATCGCAATGCTGCATATTTATTTCTAAACACTCACAGTCGCCACAACAGTCGCACAGACAACAAGGATGATCAGCAAAGTTTGCAGTTTCATGGAAACACTTGTGTTAGAATTCACATTTCTTGAGACAAGAATGCAATTATTTTAATCTGCACTAGGCTATAGAGATACCTTACCGTCTTATTTAATTCTTCTGTATTCTTCTTCTTCTTCTTCTTCTTCTTCTTCTTTTTCTTCTTCTTCTTCTTCTTCTTCTTCTTCTTCTTCTTCTTCTTCTTCTTCTTCTTCTTCTTCTTCTTCTTCTTCTTTTTCTTCTTCTTCTTCTTCTTCTTCTTCTTCTTCTTCTTCTTCTTCTTCTTCTTCTTCTTCTTCTTCTTCTTCTTCTTCTTCTTCTTCTTCTTCTTCTTCTTCTTCTTCTTCTTCTTCTTCTTCTTCTTCTTCTTCTTCTTCTTCTTCTTCTTCTTCTTCTTCTTCTTCTTCTTCTTCTTCTTCTTCTTCTTCTTCTTCTTCTTCTTCTTCTTCTTCTTCTTCTTCTTCTTCTTCTTCTTCTTCTTCTTCTTCTTCTTCTTCTTCTTCTTCTTCTTCTTCTTCTTCTTCTTCTTCTTCTTCTTCTTCTTCTACGTTCATCCGGAGTCTTTTTTCAGATCTTATTGCGTTGTGTCTGTTTACAGTGGAGCTGCGATACTACGCCTTTAGGCCGACACATCCGACTTCCCCGGGCGTTTGTTGACCAGGTTAACCTTCTCGGGTCTTCCGTATTCTAGAATGTATATTTACCTAACGCTCTTGTTTATTTATATCTTCCGTAATCTAGAGTGTATGGGTACTTTACAGTCATGTTTATTTAGTTCTTCTCTATTCTACAGTGTAAAATTGCCTCACGATTTTGTTTGTTTATTAATTTCCTATTCTAAAATGTTTAGGTACATTATGATCTTCTTTGTTTTTCTTTCTTCCGTATTCTAAAGTGTAGAAGTGCCTTGCTGTTCTTTTTTAATGCTGCCTTATTCTTGCTGTGTATATGCTGCGAACAGTTATTGAACGTGCTTTAGAAGTAAACAAGGATATACATCTTTGCTTTATTGACTACACAAAGGCTTTTGATAGAGTAAGACATGTCAACATTGTGGATATGCTGGCAGATCTACAAATTGATGGGAAAGACATTAGACTTATAAAAAACATATATTGGAAACAACAAGCTGCCATAAGAATTGATAATGAAGTAGGACAATACCAACCTATTAAGAGAGGTGTTAGGCAGGGATGTGTATTGTCTCCAGATCTTTTTTCCTTATACAGTGAAAATATTTTCAGAAATGTAGAAGACCTAAATGGAATCAGCATTGGAGGACGAAACATAAATAACATTAGATATGCAGATGATACAGTATTGATTGCAGACAATGCACAGGATCTGCAACAATTAGTAGACGCTGTGGTTGTACACAGTGAGCAGCTGGGGTTGGAATTAAATTGTAGGAAGACACAGGTTATGGTCGTCACTAGGAAGAACGAAGTACCACAATGTAATATACAAGTAAATGGGAATATTCTTCAGCAAGTGAATCGGTTCAATTATCTCGGAACAGTCATAACATCTAATGGCAGATGCCTTGAAGAGATTAGAACAAGAATCGCCATTGCGAAGGTAGCCTTTAGCAAGATGAAAAACATTCTGACCAATAAAATGATGTCAATTGAAACGAGAAAAAGAGTGTTGAGGGGATACATAGAGCCTGTTCTTTTGTATGGATGTGAAACTTGGACAATGTGCAGTCAAGCTGAAAAACATCTGATGGCTGCAGAAATGTGGTTTCTGAGGAAAATGCAAAGAATACCATGGACAGATAGAAAAACCAATGACCAAGTCCTTCAAGAGACAAATGAAAATCGTAGATTGATTAGAGAAATTAGACGTAGACAGTCAAAATTTTTTGGACATGTTATGAGAAGAAATGGACTGGAGAACTTGGTGACAGCTGGCAAGATCGAGGGGAACAGACCAAGAGGAAGACCGAGAGGAAAATACCTGGATGGCTTGGCCACATGGCATGGACGAGACAGGAACACTGAGCTGATCCACGACTCTGGTGATCGAGTGAAATGGCGAATCATGACCGCCCACGCTTTCCGGCATGGCACATGATTGATTGATTATTCTTGAGTCTAAAGGTACCTTGGTATTGTGTTTATCGCTCCTCTATTCTATGGTGTTCTAGAGGTACCTTGGGGTCTTCGTAACAAAGTCGGCAAGCCATCAATCTGACGGCTTGAAGGTCGTTGGTTTCTTGTCAGACTACTTCGTTCAGACCACAAGAGCAATTTTTTTTCCCGAAGAACCCTGTGTGTCTTCGCTAGAAACAGCGCTACAGAGCTCTTGATATGTGGAAATCTCTCTCTCTCTCTCTCTCTCTCTCTCTCTCTCTCTCTCTCTCTCTCTCTCTCTCTCTCTCTCTCTCTCTCTCTCTATGTATCTATCTACCTATCTATACATGAGGAGACTGAGCCAGCCGTGATAATATCCAGTACCAGGAAGACACGCTGTGTAGAGCAATGTTTGTTCTTCTTTTCCTTTGTCATTATGTCAACCCATGACATTCGTCCCATTTGTTCTATAAATGCCCACATCATTACTTAACTGCCATAGGCGAAGACGTGTCTTGCTCCTCTGTGCAAGGCGAACGCCACCAAGGCATGACATATAATAAATATTATTTAGTGTGCATGTCAAAAGCGCGACCTGAAATTGAACTCCGATGAAATTGAGACTTTAAAATTAAATAAACGATAGAGCCAAACCTTCTGCCGTTTGAAATAGCATACTATATAAATAAATGAGATCAAATACTCGTATTGTCAGATTAAATGCGGATGATTTTTATCTGCTTAATTTTTTCAATAGAATCGTTTTGTTAAAAAATCATGTTTGGCAACAAAGGTTGGGTAAGTGGCCAGACAGGAATGTGGCCTGTGTACTGAGGAGGGGCATAAAGAAGGATAGGCTAAGACGAGGCAGGTCCTGGATGGCACAGGCAGAACTTTCTATACGTCAGGTGTGTGATCCAGAGACTATCAATCGTGAAAAAGAGTGGGTTGAAGTCCCGGAAGACATGACGGACTGGCACAATGTAATAATAACACAGGGTCGTGACTCGTGAGTGCTGGGAATAGGCAACGGGCCGCACTGAGTTTGAAGTGCAACAACTGATCCAGAGTAACAGACATCAAGGTGACATAGTCATCTACACCGATGGGTCAGTGGCGAGAAACAGACGTAATGGTTGGAACTTTACTACAAAGGTTAATGGACGAGTCTTGAAAAGGGAGAGTCTGGCATATGAGACTACGACCTCCAGCATGAGAATGGAGGTGGAGGCAGTAACAGAGGCATTCCGTTGGCTGGAGGAGACAAAGCAACACACATTGTATTCATTACGGATTCAAAGAGTATGCTTAGTAAGGTGCAGAAATGAATGTTTCGTGTGGAATGGCTATCGTCTATTCAGAGGTCACAGATTGTGACAATTGTATGGATATTTTGCCCTGGCCATTCGGAGTGCGGGGGAATGAAGAGGCTGATAGGCTAGCAGGGAATGCACCTCTTGGTGGTAGATTGCCTGTGGACAAGGGGGAGGTGGTCATGCGCTTGTGGAACCAGGTGGAGGAGGCGAGGGAACAGATTGAGAACCCATATGCGGTAAGAATGAGATTTCGGGGGATCGGCAGGGGTCCTGGAAGAATCTCAAAACTGAGAGGGAAGACCAGGAGAACTTTTAATCAGATAGCGGTGAGAACGATTAGTAGCATGAATCTTCGCTGGCTGTTAACGAGGGGACTGAGCACGTACGGGAATGTCCTGCGTGCAGTTATGTCGGTTCTTAACTCAACTCAACTCAACTCAACTAAATGACAACAGTATTTATTTCTCTCCGTGCTTTCTTTAGTCAGCGCTGTGGCCCTGGTTGCAGTGAACGAGTTGTACAATTGGCCATCATACGAGTATTCGAAATCAGCTTCGGGTCATTTGGAAGCGATTTGCGTTGATTTCTATGGTATGAGGCGTAGGTCGTTCAGAAGCAGTGACAATCAACTGAACGTAAATATTGCCTTGTAAACAAGGCTGGAGTTGCTTGCGACGTTCTGTAAAGGACTTACAACTAACATCATGCTCTCATTACACCTACAACTACTGTCTAGAACATTATTTATACGGTCGAATTGAACAATTCCATTTTTAAAGGAAGTTCGAACTCATGGTCACCGCGACTCCCTCTCAACACTGTTGGACTCAGAGTTATCTAGTATCTCAGGGTATACTAAATAGAACAATAAAGCACAAACATTTACTCACACACAGACACACATACGCACATATCGATTGATTGTGGGGACTACAAATTCCACACATCCTCATTCATACAAATACGCACGCACACACATACACACATCTAGCTGTTACAGAGTATCTAGAACACTAACGTGTACACTTATGCGCGTACAAACATATACGCACATAAAGGACCGTTACAGTGTGCCTTTAGACTATACTCTATGTTCACGCACGCATATATACTCATTGGATTAGTGTGTTGTGCTTATTACACTTACACACACACACACACACACACACACACACACACATACACACACACGTATATACATAAAGAATCACAGGAAACTCTAGACTCATTTAAATCAATAACACAAAAATATATTAAGATATATAGGATGTCACTCATTGTGGGAGGAGAAATAATTAAATCCAAGATGACACACTGAACTTCAGAAACAACCCGCATCTCCGAAGAACGAGACGCCAGAATCCCAAACATTGGGCCCACCCACATCTGATAGCACGGTCTGGCACATCCATGCACAGACAAATGTGTAGCTAGTCCCTCTTAAAGTGTTACATGTTAGCTCTTGACCAGATTGCAAAAAAACCAAGGTCCAAATTACAATCAAACAAGATAACGCAGTTCACAAAGTTATTATCTTCAATGCCGACGCCATGTTTCCGTAGTGGTATTAATACTTGGCGTATTCAGTTTTCGGGCATCCAAATTAATTCAATTTCCCGCCTTCATTTCTGATGATTTATCTTTCCGAAGAACTTTCTACATAATATAAATACTTACCTCAAGTCTGGTAAAGACGTTTGAAATATTTGACGTTGGCTGTCGGTCGATGGTAAACTGAGGGTAAGTTATCTATACGATTGACTCGTGTTTCAATTAATCATTTCCGGGTGTTTCTGGATAGTTTTTTGTTTGTTTTTTTTTAAATTTCCAATGGCAGGCTGTCTACTCTATCCACGTTGAAGAAGTTTGTAGGAAATTTAAAGATTGAATATAAGTTATCTTTGTTTGCTCCATCACGTAATTATTAATGGCATAATAAATAAGAAAAACGTACAATAAAAAATGAATTTTATTGCAGAATTATCGGTTACAGTTGGGCAGACGTGTCCGTCATCTTTAATCGTTAATATATTTTTCATTCCCTGGCTCTCAGTTTGTCCTTTTTCACCATAAAGTTCAGTTCAGGCGTGTCTATTCTTTTCTTTATATACGTACCAGGGTATAGACGTTTTGTTTTTCTTTCTCTCTTATTTTGTTCGTTTTAACTCAGTTTGCATTATTTCCTCATCTACCACGGGATGTAGAAATGTCTGGCCATCTGGTACTATGTTGTCAGCTGTACACATAAGTTACCTTAAATTGCCAAACCAATATCCGCGAGCCGACTCATAAGGAAACGACATGGATTTCTCCCATGGTTAGGCGAGTGGTCTGCCTCTCAACCATTAAGGCTCCCAAACTATAACTTGTTTTTTAAAGTTAGTTGCATATCCTTTACAGGACATCCCAGCATTTTTGGCTTTTCGTGATCTCTTTGGAAGTTTACATTCAGTAGTTTGCCATGGCTTTCTGAACGACCGGCACTCGATACCATGGGTTATAAAAACCAACGCAAGGCGGTCTGTTGCCAAATCGAACTATTAACATATGCACCGGGAAAAGTAGCAGATTCCCGCCTTAGATTATTTGCTTTGTAATTGCTAACTCGTGTCGCACCATGTACACCACTATATGTTGATCAGTTGCTGTGTAATTGTGAACTCTTGGCACACCATGTACACCACTATATGTTGATCAGTTGCTGTGTAATTGTGGACTCGTGACACACCATGTACACCACTATATGTTGATCAATTGCTGTGTAATTGTGAACTCGTGTCGCACCATGTTCACCACTATATGTTGATCAATTGCTGTGTAATTGTGAACTCGTGGCACACCATGTACACCACTATATGTTGATCAATTGCTGTGTAATTGTGAACTCGTGTCGCACCATGTACACCACTATATGTTGATCAATTGCTGTGTAATTGTGAACTCGTGGCACACCATGTACACCACTATATGTTGATCAATTGCTGTGTAATTGTGAACTTGTGTCGCACCATGTACACCACTATACGTTAATCAGTTACTGTCGCCAGGATCCAGACTGAGGCCTTTCTCAATACGGTTGAGATGTGGTATGGAATAACAAGCGAGCCGCTTGGATACCAGTCCGGTGATTATGGGTTCGAGTTCATATGGAAACGGACTTGTACAACTGCCTTGAGCTGCCAGATCATCCCATTCTAAAATGGGAACCAATAAATAACTTGAAAAGTAAAGGTGAGCGGTGTGATACTGAGCTCATCACACCTTCCTTATGGATGTAACTATCACAGGCTTGCATTTATTTTGGAGATGACATATCCAACAGTTTAACTTATATCCTTAATAAACAGCCTTGGGTGTGATCATGTAATGATTAAACAAAGCTAGACAAACAGATCCGTTACCCAAATGGGTTAAGCAAACGGGATGGGTAATCCTCTCCGTCTTCTGGTGATCGCCATTATACCCTCTGGAGAGTTCTCATGATGTGTTTCTCTTCAGTTGTGTACTTACGGCTTTTTAATCATTTGGTGGGCCAGCATATGTTTCTTGGGTGGATGTACAGAAGACACTCTTGCAGAACATGTAGATGAGTTTGTTTGTCTAGCCCACGCGTTCATAGTGGTGAAACAGGGAGATGAAGTGCATGCACATGTCTATTCATTCGTGGCATGCGCCGTCCAGAGATGAAGAATTATGTTAGTTATGTTTGTGGCGTCGCTTACTCAGTTGCTGTTGTACTATTTTGTCAAAACTTTAGCTCTGTACATTCGACTTCCAGATGCATTTTTTTTAAGGTTTGCTTTCCCTAGCCTTTAGTTAGTTAGTCAGTCAGTAGGTTAGTTAGTCAGTCAGTGAGTAAGTAAGTAAGTAAGTCACTCGGTTAGTTAGTTGGTTGGTTGGTTGGTTGGTTGATTGGTTGGTTGGTTGGTTGGTTGGTTGGTTGGTTGGACAACAGATCATCCTTATTGCACACTAAATATTAGTCCACAACCGCTCAAATCCTTACATATATGTTTCGTTATGTTGTCTCTTGGAAAGTTCTCTTTTTTTCCCTGGGTGTTTCCATCGAGTATTTACAACAGTAGACCCCCATGTCACATATGAGACCAAGCAAAGAGAGCACCATTTGTCACTAGCTACCTATTCTCCTGAATATCTTTAACCATTTCTTCGTATAACTTTCCTGCCCAACTTCTCTCTGCATCCTGCAGTTTGACCACCATTGAATAGCTTCCTAGTTCTTTCAATATCTTTGAAAAACAAGGGAAAACACAGGGTGTATGTTTAATGACTGTGCAGTGTGTGAAGATATTGCCGGTCCAAGTTTTGTATTTACCTGTTATGTTGCATGAACTTTACAGAGGGAGAATACAAAACTTGGACAGGCAATATTTTCAAGCACTGCACAGTCATTAAAAATAAACCCTATAAAATGTTAAACTGCGATAAACGGGCGTGTTGTTTTTATTGCTAGAAAGTTACCCTAATAATGTCATTACCGTGTTGGGACAAGGAGGATTCCACGCCAGACATCGTCGTCGCGTGAGGTAAAGACTGACCACTTATCTCTCCGTACGTTTAGTCCTATACAATGTGACAATGCTAGCACATACAATGTGACAATCCTAGCACATACAATGTGACATTTCTAGCACATGCAATGTGACAATCCTAGCACATACAATGTGACATTTCTAGAACAATTAATGTGACAATGCTAGCACATACAATGTGACAATTCTAGCACATATAATCTGACAATCCTAGAACATACAATGTGACAATCCTAGCACATATAGTGTGACAATGCTAGCACATCACAGAACACATAGCAAATTCCTGGTTTGGAACTTGTTGTCTTATTTACACTACATTATTGTAGATTCAAATCCGTCTGTGCAAATGATATTTGCGCCTTGTCGTTTGTAGTGCTTTGCAATGCACGTATACACTTAGCATTTTAATTTAATATGTCGTAGGTTTAACAATTTACAACGCCCAGTTTACATATGCCGGTCTCTCTGGCCGAGGGGTTACAACACTTTCTCCGTAATCCCGTTTATCACGCAGAGTCTCGGAGCGGGCGAGAGCTGGGAGCGGTTCTACCCCAGCTGGTGACTTGCGGGATAACTGAGCCGGCCGTTCAGAAAGCAATGGCAAACTACTGAGCGTAATCTTGCCAAGAAATCAACATACAGCTGAAAGTTGCTGATGTTGACAGCGATGTTCTGTAAAGGATATGCAACAACAACAAAAAGTTTACATATTCATACGCTCAGTATTCATCGGTCAACTAACAGCGAATACAGGGGTTAAGAAAAGATACTGGCGCGGGATAGGATATAAGCTGAGAAAGTAAGAGTAGGGTTAACTAAAGCGGCCTTTCATGGAATCCAAAGGGCAAACGAAATATAGGAATGCATAAAAATACATGTAGAAGACGGGCTCGGGCAAAAAGTGTATAATATTGGAAGGATATGGGTGGAGCCGCATGAAATGAGTAAGGATATGTTTATATTTGTGGTGAGTTGGTCATGACCTTTGACCCAATGGAGGGTAAAATAATGTTTTGCATATCCTTTACAGGCCATCGCTGTCAACATCAGCATCTTTAAGCTGATTGCTGATTTCTTGGCAAGATTACGCTCAGTGGTGTGCCATTGCTTTCTGAGCGGCCGGCTCACATACCCCGTAAGTTACCGACGCGATTCGAACCACTGCTGATTCTCACCGTCGTCACGTTACCTATGAGAGTATACGAGATTACGGAGAAACGTCGCCAACCTCTAGGCCAGGAAGCGGGCAATGGAGGGTAACGAGAGAAAAAAAGAAAGAGATTCATCCAGCAAGATACTACAATTACACATTTATATTTTACCATCAAAATCACCGTTCATGACTATTATTATTATTATTATTATTATTATTATTATTATTATTATTGTCCATGCCGTGTGGCGTTTGCTATCGTGTCTGTATACAGCCTTCTGTCTTGTGTACTGCCAGTCATTTCTGATAATGGGATTCTTCCGTGTCAAAATTTAAACTGTCTACTAAGCATCTTCTCTTTAGGTCTCCCCCTGCTTCTCAAACCATCCAACTTTCCCGTTGTCACGAAGCATTTCAGATTTTATTATTATTACGAAACAAAAAATACCAGTATTACGTTGAGCTTCCGGGTTGAAAATTAAACATCATGAACAACTCGACATTATCTCAATGGTGTCAGATACATGGTGAAACTTCGATAAGACCAATTTAAATGTTGTATAGGTCTTGTTCTTGTTCTTCAGCTTTCCGAGCCATTGAGGTTCTTTGCTGCAAATACAATCCGTCTCCATTCGTCTCTCTGGTGGACCTTCTCTTGCCAGTCGTTGATTCCAAGTGCTTGTAGGTCTGTACATGTATTATCTCTCCACCGTCTTCTTGGTCTACCTCGGGGTCTACGGTCATTTATTTCCTGAGTGTAAGCGAGTTTTGTTTCCCTATTATCTTCCATTCTTTCTATACGCCTCAGCCATTGTAGTCTATTAGCCTTCATGATACCAGTGATTAGCGGGGACTTAAACAGATCATAAATGTCTTTGTTACTTCTTCTTTTCCACTCTCCACTTTGTGTATCCCTAATGGGTCCAAAGATGCGTCTTAAAATTTTGTTCTCAAAGGTTTGTAACAAGGCTTCGTCTCCTTTCGTTGTACTCCAGGTTTCAGAGCCATACAGCACAACTGGTCTGATCAGTGTTTTGTATATTGTGATTTTGGTGTTACGAGATAGCGCCTTTGATTTTAGTAGATGTTGTAGTGCATAGTATATCTTATTTCCAGAGTTGATTCTAGTTTGTATTTCTTCCCTTATGATGTTGGAGCATGTTGTTGTATAGGTCTAGTGTGTTGAATAAAACCAATGATATTAATTTTCGCATAAGACAAAAACGGCAAAGTACCCGCCCACTCAAAGATGACACGTCGCATGTTTTGCATAATGAGCGACGTGGCAACGTCCTTGCAGAAGGGACCTTAACTCTGTTGCTGCCTAATTTCTCGGAGCTTAGGTTAACATTGGGAGACGCGTAAGCTCAGTAGTTATCGTATTCGCCCGCTTGTCAGTGCTATTTAATTCAAATCTCCCTCGAGACATAAATGACTTTTTTTACGGATCACGTGGCCTCAATTATCAAAATATTGTCTGGGAAGATACAGATTTAAATAACGAAGACACAAACAATAGATTGCACGATTTATTGCCTGACATATTTCGCTGCATCTCGTGACACAAAGACGATTGGAACCTGGCCTAGCCGACACACCACAAACCTCCTACGTCATCGATTGGACAGCACATTTTGGAAACCGGCCACGTGATTGATATAGACAATGCGTTTCCTGTTTTGTTTAACACACAAAATAGTCGCTTGCTAAATTTCGCTGAAGCCATCACGATTAATTTTCATAGGTCAGTTTTGTGGAAACAGAAAGACATGATAGTCATTTAAAATTACCGTGGTAGAGAATAAACTTACTGTGCGAATATGGGTATACTTCAGCTTGAAGGATTTATCAAATTACTTTTTTCATGGTATGTGATTTCTGCAGTATGTACCTGACGATATACAGTCTGTCCAGTCGACGTGGCCGAAAGGATAAGAACGCTGGCAATTAAACTTCCAGTGCGCCGATGACAAGAGATGGCGTTAAGTCCCTACATCGGCATTAAGCTGGACTTAAACGTTGACTTCTTGTTCAGAAATCAAGGGCATATTGCTTGACATAATATTGCCTAGGAAATCACCATCGGTTGGTTACGATGTCGTGCAAATGACTTGCAGCATTCTTGTATATACGGTCCGTGTTATCACCCGTCCAGTGCTAGTTGTTCTGAAATTATGGGTCTTGTATATACGGTCCGTGTGATCACCCGTCCAGTGCTGGGTGTTCTGATAATATGGGTCTTGTATTGTGCCATTTGTACTAATAATATGGGTCTTGTATAGACGGCCAGTGCTGGTTGTTCTGATAATATGGGTCTTGTATAGACAGCCAGTGCTGGTTGTTCTGATAATATGGGTCTTGTATAGACGGCCAGTGCTGGTTGTTCTGATAATATGGGTCTTGTATAGACTGTCCGTGTGGTCACCCGTCCAGTGCTGGTTGTTCTGATAATATGGTTCTTGTATAGACGGTCCGTGTGGTCACCCGTCCAGTGCTGGTTGTTCTGATAATATGGGTCTTGTATAGACGGCCAGTGCTGGTTGTTCTGATAACATGGGTCTTGTTTAGACGATCCAGTGCCGGTTCTTTCTGATAATATGGGTCTGGCACCATATCAACAATATGATACAAGACATGGCAAACAGGGTCCTCATTTTGTAAACCGTGAGGTTTTTCTTCTTCAAGCGCCTGGTCTGGACCGGACATCGGACATCATGATCCTACAAGCCTCATTGTCATTTGACATTTTGAAGAAGCTGGTGTTGCTAATATTATTATTTACAGCTCAATTGTTTAAACCCGTTAAGAACATTTTTCAGCCGGCCCTCGGGTAGACAGGGCCAGTTACCGTGGATTGAATCTGTCTAGAGAAAGCAAACTTACACAAGCGTATGCCGAAGTGGACAAACTGATTTTTGGGGTGTATAACTTGGCGTAAAGCAGTTCCCTCGAAAGAGGAACGACGAATTAGAAGAAGAAAAAAGAAGTATATTTTTCTCGATCTTTCTCTATTTCTCTTATCTAGTATTTACCCACCGGCTTCCTGGCCCAGAGGTTAGCTACTTTTCTCCGCAATCTCGTATACTCTCGTAGGTAACGTGACGACGGTGAGAATCAGCAGTGGTTCGAATCGCGTCGGTAACTTACGGGGTATGTGATCCGGCCGCTCAGAAAGCAGTGGCAAACTACTTAGCGTAATCTTGCCAAGAAATCAACAATCAGCTGAAAGATGCTGATGTTGACAGCGATGCCCTGTAAAGGATATGCAAATATCTTTTTTTAGTATTTACCGACATAAGGCACATTTCTCTATTCCACCTACTATTTTGATATTTTTTTTAGGAATTCAGCGACTTGTCCTTTATTGGCATAACATCTGCAATTCGCGATAAATCAGACTCTATGTTCTACCATGTCACAAATAACCACACTTTCATTGCTACCCAAAAACCATTGTGTATAAGGAGGAAATGGGGTTTAAAGAAGACAAGATTGACTTCCTTGCTTCGGGTATTATCCCATATGGCTCGGCGTCTTTCCACATGGCGCCCTGACAAAAGTGTCGCTGTGTGTGTGTGGGGGGGGGGGGGAGAAACTCCGTAGCTCCAGCGACGAACTCCTTGTTGCCTCCGAGAAAACTGCACTCGTGAACCGAATGACAGAATCCAGAATCGAACCCACAACCTTTAGAGCGCCAGGCAGACGGTTTAAGCGCTTCACCATGGAGACACGCCCACCACCATCTTCTTCTTCTTCTTCATCATCATCATCATCATCATCATCGTCATCGTCATCATCATCATTCTCTCTTGCCTTTCATCTTCCAATGAATGACAGCGCTCAATCAACTCAAGTCCTGCGCATTGTATTCCTGTTAAAGATTAAACTTTGGTTGGACTATGCAGCCGAAGCTTACGCCAACTCTCCTGGGTCGCCTCTAACGACATGCATGGTAGGTTATAATGTTAGTACTCACTGCTTCCATTATGGGTCTCCGTAGTACGTGTGTGTCGGGTCATTGCTTTGCTCTACTATAGGGTGTATTTTTAATGACTGTGCAGTGTTTGAAAATATTGCCGGTCCAAGTTTTACATTCACCCTCTGTAAAGTTCATGCAACATAATAGGTAAATACAAAACTTGGACCGGCAATATTTTCAAACACTACATAGTCATTAAAAATACAGCCAGCATTATGCGTAATTAGGCTAACTAGTCAGTGCACCGTCGGTTTAGTCGGAAGCCTTCTCCCTTAGTTGTTTGACAATGGCATCTCGTAATCTCTCCAATAGCCGTTATCACGTACTTAACACAAAGGCGTGCCAGATCATCCCTAGGTCTTCATTTTCAGCAGCCTCCGAGACGCAATTATCAATGCTAATGGTCGACCTCCAATTCAGGGGACACTATAAACTCCAGATGATTGCCGGTCCAATTCAGGGGACACTATAAACGGTCAATTCACTTGTATGTTCGCCCTCTATAGATGGTTGCTGTCCTCGGATTACTTTCTCGGGAGATATCAATGTATGTTTTCATAGAAACATAATTTTAATCCTGTCTTAAACAAAATTATTCACTTATTTTAACTCAAAATTAAATCAGGATTAGAAGCACGGAAGAGATGGTAAGTATGAGTAACGGCCCTTTACGCGCCTTGAGTCGTATAGGATATATTATGACAGTCAACAGACTGGCTGATATGGTAAATATTACACCGGCCGGCACTCCTCCGAATAACGGTCGGAAATTATTTATTGTCAAAAGTATCCTTTACAGGGCCTCATTAGGTAAGATAATAAAAAAATAGTAAACACTACGAAGTAAACTATAAAACAGAAAATCGAAATACGTACCAATAATATGTGACAGTTATACGTGGAAATACGTACGTACAATAAATAATTTGAGACCGTTATTTTATTATGTACAGTTATTGATTGTTTGGTGGATTGCTGGACCGATCGATGGATACAATAAATGACAATGTTTCCTGGGCCCGGAGGTTCCTCGCTTTCGTCAGAGTGTATACCTATCAGTTATATGTGGAAATGCCGGTCTCCCTTGGCCTAGGGGTTAAACGACTTTCTCCGTAATCCCGTTTATCCACGTAGGGTAACGCAGCGCGCGAGAATTGGAAGCG
The DNA here is from genome assembly GCA_963921405.1 of Cepaea hortensis. Taxonomy (NCBI): domain Eukaryota; kingdom Metazoa; phylum Mollusca; class Gastropoda; order Stylommatophora; family Helicidae; genus Cepaea; species Cepaea hortensis. Next base: position 92,201,447 of record OY992883.1, on the reverse strand, counting down.
GTTCTCGCCGCGTTAGTTACTTGTGGGATAAGTGAGCCGGCTGCTCAGATAGCAATGGCAAACTACTGAGCACAATCTAGCCAATAAATCAAGGACAGCGGTAATATGCTGGTGTTGACAGCAATGTCCTGTATATGCGGGGCAAAAAAGTGGAAATACGTACGTACAAGATATAGATATACACTCCGACGACACACTCCGAAACATTTATTGCATCCATCGATCGATCTAGCAGTCCACCAAACACTCAATAACTGTGCGTTTGCGTGTGTGTGTGTGTGTGTGTGTGTGTGTGTGTGTGTTTGTGTGTGTGTGTGTGTGTGTGTGTGTGTGTGTGTGTGTGTGTGTGTGTGTAAAACGAGAAGTAGGTTGTGAGCTTTACTAAAACACGATTATAAGAAACAAATTGGACGTTGCGGCCTAAGCCTTCGTCGGCACAGAACAAACAAACACAAACCGACGACACAAAACTACATGAAACACACTACATGACAATATTAAGGGTACTTATCTGAATCTGTATCCTAACTTGGGTGACTGACGACTGACACACGTTCGACGACTATTAGTGGATTGTATGGACCGAATGTATGATCAACGGGTCAAAGGCCAATACCGTCAGAAGATCAGGTATTGGCTAAACAACTGGGCGGGAAGGGGGTGGGGTGGAGAGGCGCCCATGTGGGCAAAAGATAAAAAATAGGATAGGCGAAGATGTCACCGACGCACTTAGCAATTGGCAATTTCTCGTTCTGCTCTCGAAACACAGTTGCGGAAGACTTCATTGCGTTGGTCCTCACAGAGGAGCATGAGTGGCGGTCGCTCGGAAAACGATTGCAAACCTCCGAACGCAAACCTACCAAGAAATCCCAAACAGCAGAAATAATGCTGGGGTAGACTTCGACGTCCTGCAAAGGACATGCAACTACCTTTTTAGTGGACTATACAACCGGGGCAGGGTGGGAGGGGTGGGGTTTGGAAGTTAAATGAAACTGTGTTGGACATTGGGTTCATTGTGGGACTCCGTTAGTCAGTTGATGGAAGACCCCTGCTAGTTGTCGCTGGAGCTACGGAGTTTGTGCTCTTAGTGACGCTTTCAGCAGGCCGGTCTGCAGAAAAAGACCGAGTCATGGGGGATAAACCTTTGTTCCGTGAAGTCGATTCTCTCACCTTGAAAGTCTGTAAACCTTCACAAATTTGACGTTCACTTGTAGGTTTATTCGTCATGGCACAATTTCCAAATCCCCCGCAGCTGTGTTTCGAACGTGGTATGCGGGATTACGAATCACGTCGTAACTCATTCGCCACGGAACGGGCCATTAACTGGTGCCTGTACAGTATTGACCGACTTCAATGGTATGACAGAATCATTCATGCGCAGCTCATGGAAAGAACTAGGCAATTGTCAACCAATCTAGACATGAGGAAAAGACACTGGTGCTTGATAGGATTCTCACTGAGAAAACATAATAGCATAGCTGGAAATTATATATGTACAGGGTGTATTTTTAATGACTGTGCAGTGTTTGAAAATATTGCCGGTCCAAGTTTTGTATTTACCTATTATGTTGCATGAACTTTACAAATGGTGAATACAAAACTTGGACCGGCAATATTTTTCAAACACTGCATTGTCATTAAAAATACACCCTATAGTATGCCCTTGACTATATCCGACTGCGGATTAATTCAAGGGCTTACTAAATAGATAATTACATGTCAGTTGCTTGGGAACCCTTGGAACCAATTAAATAGTCTGAGAAATAGATGAGCTAGTGTTGATTGGCACTCACAGAATTAAAGAAAAGAAGTAGATATTAGAGTACAAGCTGTGAAAGCTATAGACACACCGTCGGTGTTTGGGGTCTAGGGGTTAGTGGACGCGCTTTCACAATTCTCAAACCTGCCGATGGAGTGTTCGAAAATTGCCGCAGACAATCTGGAAGCAAGCCGTTTTGCGTTGATTTCACTGGTAAGATTCGCGACGCTTCAGAAAGCAATGGCACACTAAAAATAAAAAATAATTTTTTTTAATGTTTGCATATCCTTTACAGGACATCGCTGTCAACATCAGCATCTTTCAGCTGAATGTTGATTTCTTGGCAAGATTATGCTCAGCAGTTTGCCATTGCTTTCTGGGCGGCCGGCTCACATACCCCGTAATTTACCGACGCGATTCGAACCAGTACTGATTCTCACCGTCGTTACGTTACTTACCAGAGTATACGAGATTACGGAGAAAAGTTGCTAACCTCTAGGCCAGGAAGCCGGCAATGGCACACTACCTAATGTAAAATGGTCTAGAAAATCACAAGCAGACAATAAAGGTTGGGGTAGACTGCAACGTCCTGTACAAGGATATCCAACTAACTTTAACATAGGCACATTTGGGATTCGAACTTGTCGCCCTCGAAATAAAGATGACAGCGCCTGGCTGAAGAAAATCAGAAGTTTATGTTGACACACGGCCAACTAGACACCTGATCTCTAGTTCTAGCTTACATTTAAGAGTGACGATGAATACATGTAGATCTATTTCTCCAGGGCGTCTTACACTAACACACCCAGCGAGATCCGTGACGTCTTACACTAACCCAGCCAGCGAGATCCGTGACGTCTTACACTAACACACCAAGTGAGATCCAGGGCGTCTTACACTAACCCAGCCAGCGAGATCCAGGACGTCTTATACTAACCAAGCCAGCGAGATCCGTGAAGTCTTACACTAACAAACTCAGCGAGATCCAGGACGTCTTACACTAACAAACTCAGCGAGATCCAGGACGTCTTACACTAACAAACTCAGCGAGATCCAGGACGTCTTACACTAACCCAGCCAGCGAGATCCGTGACGTCTTACACTAATACAGCCATTGAGATCCAGGACGTCTTACGCTAACACATCATGTGCGATCTACGAAGTTTTACACTAGCGCATACGGCGAGATCCAGGATCTCTTACACTAACACACCCAGCGCGATCCAGGACGTCTTACACTAACACACCCAGCGCGATCCAGGACGTCTTACACTAACACACCCAGCGCGATCCAGGACGTCTTACACTAACACACCCAGCGCGATCCAGGACGTCTTACACTAACACACCCAGCGCGATCCAGGACGTCTTACACTAACACATCCAGTGAGATCCAGGACGTATCACACTAACACACCCACCGCGATCCAGGACGTCTTACACTAACACATCCAGTGAGGGCCAGAACGTCTTACACTAACACATCCAGCAAGATACAGTACGTCTTACACTAACACATCCAACGAGATCCAGGACGTCTTACACTAACACATCCAGCGAGATCCAGGACGTCTTACACTAACCAAGCCAGCGAGATCCGTGACGTCTTACACTAACAAACTCAGCGAGATCCAGCACGTCTTACACTGACACATCCAGCGAGGTCCGGGACGTCTTACACTAACACATCCAGCGAGATCTAGGACGTCTTACACTGACACATCCAGCGAGATCCAGGACGTCTTACACTAGCACACCCAACAAGGTCCAAGGTTTACACTAACACACCCATCGTTGTCCAGGCGAAAGAAAAATTGTAGCTTCGTGTACGGATAACGGCAAATGTGAATCACGCATGTAATGCTTGACAAGTAAGGGATTCAAATGTTGCATTTCTCCCCAGGACATTGCGATCAACCGTGTGCTGATTTTCTAAGCAGTTTTACTTTCAGTAGTTTGCTATTGCTTTCTGAACGAGAAGTTAACGTTAAAGTTCAGCTGACCTGACCGATGTATGGAAGCAACCCACTACCCGCCGTCAACGCACTTGAAGTTTAAGTCCTAGTGTTATGAATGTATCGGCCACGTCGACCTCTATAAGAGGGTTGGATAATGGATCATATCCCTTCTCACTCTAGTGCAGGTGCCGCTGTGTTACAGTGGTTAGTGCTGCTGACTGTCGTGACATTGGTCCGGGTTCGGTCCCTAGTAGAGGAGGATTATTTGTTTCTCACCAGCACAGCTCTTGGGTTTCACAAAGTCTCATTAGCATGTCTGCTAGGCAGGGGAAGAGGGCGGCGGGAGAATGAATTGGGCACTTCAGCTACCATGTCGAAGCTGTATCTGCTATGGGAATATCTGTATCTTTCTTGTCACTCTTGTGAAGTAACTGCCAGGCTATTTCTGTTAGTCACTTGAGGTCTTAATTTTAACTTTACTCTTACTTTTTTTTTTTTCGCATATCCTTTACAGGACATCGCTGTCAATATCCGCATCTTTCAGCTGATTGTTGATTTCTTGGCAAGATTGCGCTCAGTAGTTTGCCATTTCTTTCTGGCGCGGAGAGAACCGCTACCGATTCTCGCGCAACGTCACGTTACTCACGAGAGTATACGGAATTACGGAGAAAGTCGTGTAACTCCTAGACCAGGGAGACCAGCCTTATCTTTTAATGTTGTTATAAATTTTGAAAAGTATTACATCACTAGAGTTCCTGAAGTTAACGTTACACTTATCTTTTAACGCTGGGATAAATTTAAAATGAAATATATCACTGGAGGTCTTGATATTAATTTACGCTTACCTTGTCATTTTGTGATCAATGTAAAACTGGCTACACCACTGGATTTCGGGATATTAACGTTAAAGTTGTGATAAGGTTAAAACGAACTACCTCACTGTAATCCTGATGTTAATTTACCATTTATCTTTTCATCTTGTATTAATTTATATTTTAACAATACTACGTTACATGCGTTTGTAATATTAACCTTATGTTTACCTTTCAATGTTGTGGCCATATTTAAAGCGAACTGAGCTAAAGAAATCCATGCTATAAATTTAGCACTCACCTTTTCAAGTGGTGGTAACTTATATTTGAAAAAGATAGACTGCTTCACTGGATTTCTGTTATTTGTTAGTTATATACGGTTTGTGATATAACTTCTTAACAAATACCATTATAGTTGCAGTTTTTACATTATGTGACATAATGTTGGTTGTTTTTTTTTAAATTTAGATAGGTAACCCACAATTTTGTGGCCGAAATACTTGTACGTTAATTGCGAACTGTGCGGGGTGAATGTTATGTTCACTTGTATCATAATCATTGTGGTTGAAATCATCATTGTCGCAAATGTAACTATTGTCATGTTATTATTACATGGCGCCTGTGGCTTAGGCGATAGGAGATAGAGGAGCACAGTTTCGAAATCAACCGCGGGATATTATGAAGCAGAACGCTGTGTGTTGATTTCCGTGGTATAAGACGTCAGCCTTTCAGAAATACATGGCAAACTACTGAGCTACATTTGCCTAGTAAACAACAGACAGACAGCCAATGTTGGCGCGGTGAAGGGGTTGCAATTAACTTAAATATTGTCGTCCTCATTATTATCACAAATGTTATTGTCAGAGTCTGTCAACATAATCTACATTTCCATCTATCGCATTCTTGTCCCGTTCATCATTACTTCTTCATCTTCTTCTTCTTCTTCTTCTTCTTCTTCTTCTTCTTCTTCTTCTTTTACTCCTCCTCCTTCTCCATGTTCTTCTTCATTCACTTTCTATTCACCTTCTTTAACATTATATTACTATTTTATTGCTGTTATTGTATTATTATTATTATTATTATTATTATTATTATTATTGTTATTATTTTTTCTGTCTGCCTGTCTTTCTTTCTTTCTTTTCTTTAATTTCTTTCTGTCTGTCTTTTTTTTTTCTTTTTTTTTCTTTTTTATACTTACCCTTTTTCTCCTCTTCCACTTACCCAACTCTGCAATCATTTCTTTGTCACCCTCTTGTTCATCTCCAACTTCATCATCATCTTATCCACCACCTTTGTACGGTAGCAGATGTCATTACACTCCCCTGGTGTTGCTTTTGTCACAGAAACCGAACTTTGATGGTACCACGGGCGGTAGCTGGTGGGCGAATACTCCATAGAGCGCACAATGCTGCGGTGGATGTTGCTGCTGGTGCTGGCGTCGACAACGAAGACGCAGCAAATTGTGATCGGTAAGATGTGTATTGTTCATGCGTGACAGTTATGGAATAGTGACTAACACTACAACACAGTAGCAGCTTGGTCTTCTATACAGTGCAAACCGCTTAAGACGATCTCGGATGTGACGACTTTATGTTGTGAAGAGCAATACTGTATTGTACGTTGTGAATGCATTGCTATATAAGAGGAATTTCTGATCTGATTCTGAATCATATGGTTTCTGAAACAGCGACCATATGGTTTCTGATACAATGACCATCTATTTTCTGATACAGTGACCATCTGGTTTCTGATAAAGTGGCCATATGATTTCTGATACAGTGACCATCTGATTTCTGATACAGTGACTATCTGGTTTCTGATATAGTATCTTCTGGTTTCTGATACAGTGACCATCTGGTTTCTTATACAGTGACCATCTGGTTTGTGATATGGTGACCATCTGATTTCTGGTACAGTGACCATCTGGTTTCTGATATAGTGACTATCTGGTTTCTGATATAGTATCTTCTGGTTTCTTATACAGTGACCATCTGGTTTCTTACACAGTGATCATCTGGTTTGTGATACGGTGACCATCTGCTTTCTGATGCAGTGACCATCTGCTTTCTGATGCAGTGACCATCTGCTTTCCGATACAGTGACCATCTGGTTTCTGGTAAGGTGACTATCTGGTTACTGGTAAGGTTATCATCTGGTTACTAGTAAGGTGACCTTCTGGTTTCTGATAAAGTGACCTTCTGGTTTCTGGTAAAATGATATTCTGGTTTCAAGTAACGTGACCTTCTGGTTTCTGATAAGATGACCGTCTGATTTCTCGTAAGGTGGCTTTCTGGTTTCTAGTAAGGTGACCTTCTGGTTTTTGGTAAGGTGAGGATTTGGTGGTTTCTTGTAAGGTGACCTTTTAGTTTCTCGTAAGGTACCATTCTAGTTTCTGGTAAGGTGACTATCTGGTATCTCGTAAGTTAACCTTCTGGTTTCTGTTAAAGTGATCTTCTGGTTTCTGGTAAGATGACCATCTGGTTTCTGGTAAGGTGACCATCTGGTTTCTGGTAAGGTGACCATCCTGTATGCGAATCCCCGTCGATTTTTTTAATTGATCTAGCTTCCCAGATCAACCCATCCTAAACATGGATATCATTAAATACCCTGGATAGTAAATGCGAGAGGTGTGACACTGGCCACATCACCCATACAGTCTCCATTGCTCTATGATAATATGGGGCTAGCACTATATACCCTATACATCTCAAAGCATGGAAAATGGTCCTTGGCTTATGTTTTAACCACTTGCCCATTACTCCTCAAGGTGTGTAAAATGTTTACTTATTTTTAACATCATGTCCATTACTCCTCAAGGTGTTTAAAATGTTTACTTATTTTTAACATTATGTCCATTACACCTCAAGGCGTGTGAAAGTTTTACTTATTTTTAACCACTCGTCCATTACTCCTCAAGGCGTGTAAAATGTTTACTTATTTTTATCATAATGTCCATTACTCCCCAAGGTGGGGGGGGGGGGGGGGAGTCTGGGTGGTCTCGAGGTATGGTGTCAGCCTCGAGGAGTGCTGGAGGTCCCGGGTTCAAGCCCCGGTGAGGACCGGAATTTCTTCACGTGGACTTCTAGTAACAAAATTTCCCCTGGTCTCTGGGTAGTGAGATCGGACGCCCAAGTGTATTGCTGCACGCGTAAAAACATCCATTGGCAGTTAGAAATCGAAAAAAAAAAGTAGCCTAACGGCGCTGTCCGGGCAAAATTTCCAGTTAAAAATCTACCCAAAGTATTTGAGGATCCTACTGAGTTCGTGCACTGAACTGAGATTCTCCGCACTCAGGCTTGGGTTAGGAGTAGAACGGAGCACTTATGGGTTACACCCAAGTGCCGTGATGTTGATCCGTCGACTAAACTACACTAAACTAAACTAAACTAAACTAAACTAAACTAAACATAACCGCTCAAGGCGTGTGGACGGACCCTTTACTTTACCATGTTTACTTGCAGACTGCCCTAGCCCTTGGATAGCCAACAACGCAAGTTGCTACAAGTTTGTCCCATCAACCGACACGACTTACCAAGAGGCGTCCATTGCATGCTTGCAGAGCTACAGTTCCCTAGTCAGCGTCAACTCGGCCGATGAGCACAATTTTCTCCAGAACTGGCTGAGCAAACACGATAGTTTGAGGTAATATTGGTGTTACGTTTGTCGTCCTCGTCGTCGTCGTCGTCGTCGTCGTCGCCAGCAACATCTTCATCTTCAGCATCATCATCACGACAGTCATCAGCATCCTCTTCCTCATCAGCGTCATCATCACCACTACCACTACCACAGTCATCATTTTCATCTCCAGCATCATCATCACCACCACTACTACCACATTCATCATCATCATCATCTTTATCGTCAGCATCATCACCACCACTACTACCACAGTCATCATCATCATATGATGTCAGGTTATTCCATTATAACTTTCAAACTGCTCGTAAACTGATTGCAGGGAAATTAGCCTCCCCTATCTTCTACGCATCATTGATATCTGTTTGTCTGTCTGTCTGTCTGTCTGTTGTCTGTCTGTCTGTCTCTCTGTCGGTCTGTCTCTCTGTTTGCCTCTGTCTGTCTATCTGTCTGTCTATCTGTCTGATTTTCCAACCATTGAAGAGAGAATACAAGGTTGCAGGGCACGCGCCTACCTCAGAATTAACGCAAACACACAACATCCATTGCATAGTGAAATTAGGAAGGTGAAGGGCAGCAGGTTAAAAAGAGGAAGGTCGTGGATGGGTCAAGCCGAAGACATTCTTCAACAGGTGTGTTCACTTGAGGACTTAGAACCTGGCGAGGAGTGGGTGCAAGTGCCAACAGACTTCTGCACATCCTTTTCAGTTTGCATACAACTAGATAGAAAATGCAGACAAGAAAATCCGGCTGCTGTTGAGGCTGAAGTACAAGCGTTGATTTTCGAGAATTCGCTAGACGGTGACGCGGTCATCTACACAGATGGGTCGGTCGTCCGACATGTGAGAAGCTCATGGGCCTTTACAGCTCGGGCCGGAGGGAGAATTGTGAAGGAGGACTCTGGTGCTTTCACTGAAACCACAAGTAGCCTGACCATGGAAGTCATGGCAGTAAGTAAAGCAATAACATGGCTCGAGACACAGACATTCACTAGGGCTTGTTTCCTCAGCGACTCAATGAACATGATCAAGAGGATAGAGGAGGGATAGATCCGAAGAGAATGGTTGCTGCCTCTGGAGCGGTCTCGACTGGCAAAGATTAGTTTCATCTTCGTGCCAGGGCATGCGGGAGTACAAGGAAATGAGCGGGCTGACAAGCTCGCAGGTGAGGCTACTGTGGAGGGCGGACGCGCCATGGACCAGGCCGACATCCTGAATGCTCTACGAGAAGTAAGACTTTTGCGAGAACCAAGTGATGACTGTGAATCTACAACAATGGCCAGACTGCGAGAGCAGCAAATTAAAAGAGGGGTGGCCAAACAAGAACACTTCGCAGGAAGCCAAAGAAGATTGATAAACCAACACAGAACTGGCGTCGTTAGCCGCTACACGTTGCGGGATTTGCTGAGGAGGGGATCCGAGCACTTATGGACTGAATGGTTCGATGTGCAATGAGGATGATCTGTCGACTAACTAACTAACTAACTATCTGTCTGGCCATCCATACATACTGGCTGGCTGTCTGTCTATCTGTCTGAATGTCTGTCTCTCTGTCTGACTGTCTGTCGTTCCGTCTCCCTTCCGTCTTTCCGTATGTCTGCCTGCTGGTCACTCTATCTGTCTGCCCGTGGGTTAACCCTCCTGTCTGTCTGTATATTGTCTCTCTGATTGTCTTGCCGTCTGTAAGTCTCCCTGCCTACGTCTGTTTTGGTATATATATATATATATCTGCCTTTTCCTCATTTATCTATCTCTGACTAGCATTATACATAAGTGTGTGCGTATGCGTGCATGAATGTGTGTGCGTATGTTGTGTGTATGGTGTGTGTGTGTGTGTGTGTGTGTGTGTGTGTGTGTGTGTGTGTGTGTGCATGCATCTATCTGCAACATATGTCTGTCGGGCAACGTAGGACAACTTGGTCAGTGGGTCCTGTTAGAAGAAAGGTTATTCACCAGTCATTTGTGGCAAATCGAATCGGACTTGCCCTGTGAATAATTGGTCTTCTTGATGTCCCCCCAGTCGTGGACTTAACCGTGACAGCATTTCCTCCAACAGATGCGAGTCTTACTGGACTGAACAGGTGACTGTGTGTGAGGGGGAGGGGGTGGATTAGAGAGGGGAGAGGAAAAGAGAGAAAGAGAGAAAGAGAGAGAGAGCGAGAATGAGAGAGAGAGAGAGAGAGAGAGAGAGAGAGAGAGAGAGAGAGAGAGAGAGAGAGAGAGAGAGAGATAGATTTCCCAGGCCATGATAATATTCTGCTTGGTCTACTGATTTGCCCGCTTGCCTTTGCTTCGAGAACACTAGAGGTTACAAAGTTTGCTGATGGTTTAAGTAAATAAAGAACAGGCGGTAGCTATTCTAGATTGCCGGGTAGTGGATCAGAAGCCGGGCGTTCACGGATAAGGACAACAAACTTGGTGTACTGTACTCGTTGCGCAAGCTATAAACCCCAAGGTATAATATAAATCAAAAAGAGTAGGCTGAATATGCTATATTGTGTGTATCGCAATAGCCCACTGACGACCATTGTAAGTTTATAGTCCTGCCCCTCTTATAACAAAGAATGTAAACAAATGTGGTGTCAATCATCGTCATTCCACTAAAAGCTGTATGGGAATCATCGTCATTCCACCAAAAGCTGTATGGGAATCGTCGTCATTCCATCAAATGCTGAATGGGAATCATCGTCATTCCACCAAAAGCTTATGGGAATCATCGTCATTTCACCAAAAGCTGTATGGGAATCATCGTTATTTCACCAAAAGCTGTATGGGAATCGTCGTCATTCCATCAAATGCTGTATGGGAATCATCGTAATTCCACCAAAAGCTGTATGGGAAGCATCGTAATTCCACCAAAAGCTGTATGGGAATCATCGTAATTCCACCAAAAGCTGTATGGGAATCATCGTAATTCCACCAAAAGCTGTATGGGAATCATCGTCATTTCACCAAAAGCTGTATGGGAATCATCGTAATTCCACCAAAAGCTGTATGGCAATATCTTGAACCTGGAACTAGCTACCGCTATTATTAGAGATATCAATGTGGATGCCCGGGTGTCAGCAAGTAAGATGTAAACAAGTAAATGATATCTTTTCATGTCATAAGGCGTTCGTGTACATAGTAAAGTAATAAGTGTCTACTGTCTGTTATAGATATCAGAAGGTGAATCGCCACGGCAAAGTTAAGTTTTTGTGAGATGGAAAGACATACTCAACAAGAAAAAGCTGTCAATTGAAATAGAAAACAGGATGTCGAAATGCTAAATAGAACTTGTACTCTTGTATGCATGTAAAACATTGGCAATAAGCAGACCAACTGAGAAACATGAAATGTCATTTGAAATGTGGTTTCTGAGAAAAATGTAAAGAAAACCACTGGTGGGTGTAATTAATGATGAGACAGTCCTTCAAGAAACAAATGACAGTCAAGATTTCTTGGTCATTTTATGAGGAGAATAAAAATGGAGAACTTAGTTACAACTGGCAGAATTGATGGGAAGACGAAAAGGTAAATGCCTACAAGGTGTGGTGACATGGCATAGTCGGGACAAAATTTGATCCAAATGTGATCGCTAAGACGGTCGTCTGTCCAGGTTTCTGGCTCTAGATGACTAGTCCCTTGTCGGTCGGCGGGTACATGTATCTGGCTGTAGACTATTCACTCAACAGCGGCCACAGTTGTGTCCACATTAATGGATGAGCTGTGAAATTTGTTGTTGGTCTTGTAGAAGAATTACATACCCATTTTACCAAAGTAACCAGGATGATATTTGTCAAAGTTGATTCTTCTTCTTCTTCTTCTTCTTCGTTCATCCGGAGTTTTTTTTTCGGATGTGATTGCGTTGTGCCTGTTTACAGCAGAGCTGCGTTCTTGCACCGTTAGGCCGACACATCCGACTTCTGCGGGCATTTGTTGACCGGGATAACCTTCCCGGGAAAGTTGATTCTGTAATGCTGCTAGCCACCAGCGTTACCACGACCACCAGCGTGCTTTCTGTGTTTGCCAACCCGGTCAAGATCATGACTCATGCGTCCTCGGAGCTTTCTGATCTTCTTTAACTTGGTAGTCATCTTGTTAGTTCGTTTTGCAACCAACTACCGGTAATGAAAGGTGATCGTTTCTGGTGTGTGTCCTGACAGGCGGGACTGGTTCACCAGCGGCTACCGAGACTTGACTGGGCGGCTTCTGTGGGAGTCGGATGGCACTGAGATCCTGGCAGACTACTTCCCGAACCCGGCTGATCGCAACAGGACGGTCGTAGACCCGGTCACCAAGATTGAGTTCACTCAGATTGTGTACAGATTCTTCAAAGGTGAGACGGCTTTGTTACTGTTATCAACCGTGTATAGTGTTGCCTTTGTTATTGTCTTTTTCTGTCCACATGGGTTCTATATAAATTATGCCACTACACATCATCCCAACTTAAATTAGTCGAACACAGATTAGACCAACACATATTAGCACAACACACATCAGCACAACACACATCAGCACAACACACATCAGCACAACACATCAACACAACACACATCAACACAATACACATCAGAACAACACACATCAGCACAACACAGATCAGCACAACACACATCAGCACAACACACATCAGCGCAACACACATCAAGACAACATACATCAGCGGAACACACTTCAGGAGAACACGTCAGCACAGTACATCAAAATAATGCAGTATACAAGTATACATGTTATAACTATCAATACAAATTTTGAAAAGAAGGGTATAATGCATCACAAGGAAGACAAAATAGTGGAGAAAAACTGTCTGTCCATGACTGAAATCTATACAATACAAAGGGACAAAGTACAATCTTCTGCGTTGAATTTTAAAAAATGACATGTGACGTGTCTTGGGATCATTACGAGAATGAAGCAGACGCACATTAGATGTCCTGAAGAAAGAAAATCAATCTCCCACTACTGTCTCTACATGCTTGTAGTCAGGCAGAGACGTGTGGCTCATGATCAGACAAGTAAGTTAAATATTTCTTTTCATACCATAAGCTTTTTTTTTTTTTTTTTTAGTAATGTGATGAGGCCGGCTAAGTGGCTTAGAGGTTATGACTTTTCTCCGTAATCTCGTATACTCTCGTCGGTAACGTGATGACGGTTAGAATCAGCAGTGGTTCGAATCGCATCGGTAACTTACGGGGTATGTGAGCTGCCCGCTCAGAAAGCTATGGCAAACTACTGAGCTTAATCTTGCCAAGATATCAACATACAGCTGAAAGGCGCTGGTGTTGACAGCGATGTCCTGTAAAGGATATGCAAAAAAAAAAAAAAAAAATGTGATGAGAGCCGGTCTCCTTGCGAAGGGTTTAAGGACGCTGTTCGTAATCCCGTATACCCACGTTGGAAACAAGCTGCGCGAGGATTTGGCAGCAGATAGCGTCGCGCTGGTTTCTTACGGAAAGGTATGTGAGCCGGTCGTTCAGAAAGCAATGGCAAACTGCTGAACGTAAAACTTGCAAAGACATCAACAGCAGATGAAAAATGCAGGTGTTGACTGCAATGTCCTGTAAGCAGGATATGCAAAAAAAATTATTGAGACGAGAGGCATTGGATAACATTGAGCTGCTACCTAAACCGGTGTTGCGGCTTAGTGGCACTACTAACTAATGTTAAAATTACCTGGTAAACCACACACAGCCATTACAAATGCTGAGGATGATTTTGCGACCTGTAAGGACATGAATCAAACTGTCTGTTTCCTAACGTGAACTTAGATGGCCTTCTACAGGCGACTAAAATAATCAAATGTCAGATCGACAACCAGGCCCTTAAATTAGTATGATAGACAGACAGACAACTAGACACCTCTACACAAACAGACAGACATATAAATATATAAGCAAGACAGACACGGACATTTATAGAGCTATACTCAAATAGACATACATAGACCACATCAGCCACCAAGTGCGATTGGTCTCTATAAACTGGAGTCTAGCACCATATACCAAATACGCCACAATATGTGAAGAGAGTCTTTTACTCTTTCAGACAGACAGATAGACTGACAGACATATAGACGGATAGATGGATACATAGATAAACAGACATACAGACAGGCGGACAGACAGACACATAGACAGTCCGACAGGTAGGTAGGTGGGTGGGTGGGTAAGTAGGTAGGTAGGTAGGTAGGTAGGTAGGTAGGTAGTTGCTGCGTAGATGGATGGGTAGGTAGGTAGGTAGCTAGGAGGGTAGGTAGGCAGACATACTGACAGATTGATTTCTTGCCCTGTTAACTGATGTATTTCGCATGTTATTTTTCCCATCACAGGTTCTCAAAATGATTACAGTTGGGCCTGGAGTAGGCTCATGAAGACAGGGTCTTACATTTGTGAGATCAGCTTACAGGATTCATGGCAACTTTACCAGCAGAAGCGAGATTTCTGTAAGTTATAACAATACAAGCGAGATGTAAGTTGTGCTAGCAAAGTCGAAATATCTGGAAGGTGGACATGCACAACAGCTTACTGTGGTTTTACAAGAACAGAAGCGATTTATTAATTTATTCTAGCAGTATCATGGTTTCTGTAAGCTGTACTAGCTGATATAGATTTATGTAAGTTGTTAAATAACATTACTTTTATCGTTTCTTCACTACAGTCTATTCTCGCTGGTCGCGAGATCCGCACAGTGGAAGGTTGGGAGATTTGCTCCAACAGACGAGCAATATCTCCGGGTCTATTCCCGGTGGTCGCGGGATCCGCAAAAGTCAGGCAGGGAGTCTGACGATAGTGCACGCTTTACACAGGTCCGGACACTTGTGGTTGACAGATGTACGCGCCCTACGATCCAGGCGCGTACGAGGCCCTCACCTATGGGACTTGGCTGAACATCTCTAAGTCAGGTCCCTTGGGTTCCAGGGTCTGGCCACCACTCGCCACCTCCTCGTGGAGGCGAGGTCTCGGAGGTTTGACGCTGAGCCGCCAGCGTCTGCAGCCTACCTTGCGCCAGACGTATTGGTTACCCATTCCTCTGGAAAACACAAGACTAGGCCGAGAGAGGGAACATGTCGTTTGGGCACCACATTTTTCTCTAAGGCTCTGCCCAGGCATTGTGATGGAATTTTGGTCACATTCCAACTCACATACTTTGGTGTGTCAAGACTGCAAGGTGCCACACACTCACTAGCTGAGATATTTCTGTAAGTTGTACTAGCTGAGATGAGATTTCTGTAAAATGTGTGTAAGTTTTACTAACAGAGCGAAATGCGTGTTAGCTTTACTAGCAGAGATGAGAAGCGTGTAAGTTGTACTAGAGAGCTGTGATTTCTTAAGTTGTACTCGTACTAGTACATGTATGATTTCTGTAAGTTGTACTAGTAGAGATGTAAGCTATGAAAGTTCTATTAGCAGTCACACTGCCCTTGTCATGAACCCACTGTCATATTGTAAGTATTAAGTTTTTTATCTTGACAGCCTTTGGGTCAAACATCTCAGATCCCAACCTCCTGGAGAAAGGACCCTACATCAAATACCAGAGCCCAGACACGATCTTCTTTGAGACCAGTGGCTACATGACAACAGTGGTGTTGGACTGTCAGGCCACGGGGTACCCTTCACCCAGTTACCGCTGGTTTCGAAAAGCTGCTAGTCAGTATGTATAACTTCCATTCTCTGTTAGTGCTTTGTGTGTATGCAGAATCGTTTACTGCGGGCACTGTCCTCTTTAACTCATTCAGTGCCAAACGTGATACACAATCAAATGACCAAGTATTATAATGTCAATTTCCATTCACTGAGCATAACAATTCCTGAAGATACCACGAAAAACAAAAAACATTATACGATGGCTCTAGTATGGCGATATATCGTCCTTCTGCCCAAATAGGAGGTCATATTTGTGGATATATTATCCTTCGGCAGCGAATCAGTTAATCTCTCTCTCTCTCTCTCCTCTCTCTCTCTCTCTATCTCTCTCTCTCTCTCTCTCTCTCTCTCTCTCTCTCTCTCTCTCTCTCTCTCTCTCTCTCTCTCGTTGTCTCTGACTTTCTGTCTATGTCTCTCTCTTTTGTCCCGAAATCTATGAGAGACGTGAACCAAACGAGCTTAGCGTACTCCGCAGCTCTAATAATTAGTTTAATAACAACAATAATAAAACCCTAGTATAACTGTTAGTTCCCTATTGTTAGTACATTTATGTCTCCCATTGCTAATAACAATTGCCACGTCAATAATTAATATTAGTGAATCCATCCATCCATCCATCATGTGCCATGCCGGTAAGCGTGGGCGGTCATGTTCTGCCATCTCACTCGATCAACAGAGTCGTATTTATTTTTGCACATTTCCCATGCCTTTATAATGCATATTGTGATATTGTTGTTTTTCTAGGTTAGCCTCATAAGTGATTATATGGTTATATGGACAAAATAATGTATGAAAGAGAGTGACAGAAGGGCAGAATGAATGTTAGACAGGTCAGCGTGCCCAATTCTTAACTTTAAAAAAAAGTTCGTTCGTTCGTTCTCTCTCTCTCTCTCTCTCTCTCTCTCTCTCTCTCTCTCTCTCTCTCTCTCTCTCTCTCTCTCTCACTCACTCTCTCTCTCTCTCTCTACTCTCTCTCTCTCTCACTCACTCTCTCTCTCTCTCACTCACTCTCTCTCTCTCTCTCTTTCTCTCTCTCTCTCTCTCTCACTCTCTCTCTCTCTCTCTCACTCTCTCTCTCTCTCTCACTCTCTCTCTCTCTCTCACTCTCTCTCTCTCACTCTCTCTCTCTCTCTCACTCTCTCTCTCTCTCTCTCTCTCATCCACGCACTAACAGCTGTGTCATAGCGCCGTAGTGTTACTCTCGTTTTCCTTGTGGTATTATTATAAAGGAGAACGTTTTCATGTATCACTGTACCACGGTGAATGTTTTCCTTGTGGCATTGTACCACAGCGTACGTTTTCATGCGTCAATGTACCACATTGCTTGTTCTTATGTCCTTGTACCACGATGTATGTTTTCCTTGTGTCATTGTACCACAGTGTATGTTTTCCTTGTGTCATTGTACCACAGTGTATGTTTTTTCTTGTGTCATTGTACCACGATGTATGTTTTCTTTGTGTCAGTGTACCACATTGTATGTTTTTTCTTGTGTCATTGTACCACAGTGTATGTTTTCCTTGTATCATTGTACCACAGTGTATGTTTTTCTTGTGTCATTGTACCACAGTTTATGTTTTCCTTGTGTCATTGTACCACAGTGTATGTTTTTCTTGTGTCATTGTACCACAGTGTATGTTTTCCTTGTGTCATTGTACCACATTGTATGTTTTTTCTTGTGTCATTGTACCACGATGTATGTTTTCTTTGTGTCAGTGTACCACATTGTATGTTTTTCTTGTGTCATTGTACCACAGTGTATGTTTTCCTTGTGTCATTGTACCACATTGTATGTTTTTCTTGTGTCAGTGTACCACAGTGTATGTTTTCCTTGTGTCATTGTACCACAGTGTATGTTTTCCTTGTGTCATTGTACCACGTTGTATGTTTTCCTTGTGCCATTCTACTACATTGTATGTTTTTTCTTGTGTCATTGTACCACGATGTATGTTTTCTTTGTGTCAGTGTACCACATTGTATGTTTTTCTTGTGTCATTGTACCACGATGTATGTTTCCTTGTGTCATTGTACTACAGTGTATGCTTTCCTTATGTCATTGTAACCTTGTACGTTTTCTTGTGTCATTTAAACACAGTGTATGTTTCCTTTAAGTCATTGTACCACATTATATGTTTTCCGTGTGTCATTGTACCATGGTATATGTTTTCCTTGTGTCATTATACCACAGTATATGTTTAGCTTGTGTCATTGTACCACAGTATATGTTTTCCTTGTATCATTTTAGCACTCCCTACGCCTTCCTGCTGTCACTGTAGCACTGTATTCGTCTTCCTTGTGTCATTATATTACTGTAGCACATTGTACGTTTTCCATAAATGTTTGTAGCACATTGTTCGTTTTCCATGAATATTTGTAACACATTGTTCGTTTTCCATAAATATTTGTAGCATATTGTTGGTTTTCCATGATTATTTGTAGCACATGTTCGTTTGCCATGAATTTTAGTGCAGTGTTAGTTTTCCATGAATATTTATAGCACATGTTCGTTTTCCGTGAATATTTGTAGCACATTTTCGTTTTCCATGAATATTTGTAGCACACGTTCGTTTTCCATGAACTTTTAGCGCAGTGTTATTTTTCCAAAATTTTCAGCACAGTGCTTATTTTACTTTAATCGCTCCAGTACAGTGTTTCCCTTTCCCTATCGTAGTATATCTTTAAGCCATTATAGTATAGAGGATACCGTGTGTTACCAAGGGTGAGGCCTGCACGCCTTTCCAGGTTGAGTTTATATTTATTTTTCAATAACTATACAGTTTTGGAAGCAACCCAGCCTTATTAATTGATTATATTTATTTTAGGTTAGATGGCAAGGAACTGTACATCGCAGCTCATAATACTATAACCTGTTAAAATGAAATCTCATCATAAGACATCCCTTAGCTAAATAACCTTGAGATAAGTTGTACTTGTCGCTTACTGGTCATGTAACTTTGTCAATACAGATCGAAGATAGAGTGGGTCACTTCCGACCTGGGCAAGCAGTACACGGTGACCAATGGGCAGCTAACTATCACAAATGTAAGTTGTTGAAAGCAATCATCAGGTGTGGGGTTTTTTTTTTTTTGCATATCCTTTACAGGACATCGCTGTCAACATCAGCATCTGTCAGCTGATTGTTGATTTCTTGGCAGCTTACGCTCAGTAGTTTGCCATTGCTTTCTGAGCGACCGGCTCCATACTCTCATACGTCCCTTGCGCGACTCGAACCGCTTCCAGCTCTCGTGCGCTCACGTCAATCACGAGAGTATTCGGGGTTACGAGGAAAGCTGCTAACCCCTCGACCAAGGAGACCGGCCAGGTGTGGGTATACCTGGTTAATTATACATCTTATCTCGCTGTCTCTATATATATCTCTATCTCTCTCATTCTCTCCCAAGCTATCTCTTTGGCTCTCTGTCTGTCTGTCTGTCTCTCTCTCTCTCTCTCTCTCTCTCTCTCTCTCTCTCTCTCTCTCTCTCTCTCTCGTTATTTATCAAGCTATCTCACTGTGCTCTCTCATTTTCTCTCACGCTATCATTATTTGTCTGTCCCTTTTTCTCTCTCAAATTATCTCTCTCCCGCCTCTCTCTCTATTTCTCTCTGTCTGTCTGTCTGTCTGTCTGTCTCTCTCTCTCTCTCTCTCTCTCTCTCTCTCTCTCTCTCTCTGTTTCTCTTTCATTATCACTCAAGCTATGTATCTCTGCTTTTCTGTTTCTCTGTCATTCTCTCTCATGCTTGCTCTGTCTAACTGTCACTCGTGGCTCTCTCACATTATCTCTGTCTCTCATTCTCTCTCTAAATGACTGTTCAGTCTGTAGTTTCCTGTTATAATGCAAGAGTGTATTGAAGCGATATAACTGTCCTCGATCCCCAGCCTCCTGTCCATACCGGATCCAAAAATAAAAGTCAGTGTTTATCCTCTGCACCTGTCGCCGTCTACTTTAAGCTAACAAATATATGTATTATACATGTTATTTCTTTTCTCCTGTGCTCCAGCCGGACCCCAACGGGGACGTCAGTGTGTACACGTGTGAAGCCAGCAACAGGCTAGGCAAGGTCCTCTCAAACCCCATAGAGGTGCTGCATGGATGTGAGTACTTGTGGTTGTGTCGCTTCTCCACCTGCGTCCTTGCAACAATATCACATATACTGGAAATGGGCCCTCTTTTTTTTTTTTTGGTACACGAGTCTAGTCTCAGGAGAGAAGCGAAGAGAAGAGAAACTATGATACACCCACGATGGCGTCCTTCTTACGAATACATTCATAGACACCAAATATTTATGTTTAAACCGCTGAACAGCAGCAGCAGAAGAAGACACGTGCATCTTAACCTACAAGTTTCCTCACCGTTGCAAGCGAGAGGGAAAGGAAAGGAGTTTGTTCCTCCGTTATGTCAACCAGATTGAAGACTACTGTTGAAGTCATCTCATCGTGTCCTTTTTCTTTTATAAATAAATTCACAAGTAAATTAGAAGAAAGAAATAGAGATTATAGTACATACTAGGCACTAGAGAGACGATTGGTCGGTTCCTTTGTAGTAAACATAGCCTGCTCTGTGGCAAAGGAGTAACGGATGCAATTCGTTATTCCGCATACCACGTTCTAAACACAGCTGCGCGCGATTCGGCAGCAGATCACCTTGCATTGATTCTTATAAAATGGTATGAGTGTCGGTCGTTCAGAAAGCAATGACAAACTACAGAGCTTAAACTTGCCAAGAGATCACAAACAACTACAGCATGGATACGCAACTAACTTTTTTAAACAAGACACGCCAGGAATATTGGTTGATGGTGTCACGGTTCTGGTCACTGAAAATGAAACACTGTTATAAGAAATGATAGTTATAATACAACAGAATGTCAAAACAAAGGTTAGACTGAATAATAAAATAACTTGAGTAATGGTTATTACAAAGAATAAATGTCTTCGCACATGTAACTTCAAAGTCAGTGGAACAAATATGAATCACGTCGCTACATTTAAATATTGATGGAAGGTGGAAGGTGTCTCGTAAAAATTCACTCCACAAGATGCAGAATATTTTGTGCAATTATCTTTGTCAATTAAAAATTGTGAGAAATATAGTTCTTAAGCTCTATATCAAGCTAATCCTGAAATTAAAGGCGTGACTTAAAATACTGTTTAACCCGTCCCCAGTCATTGACCAGTTCTCCAACGTTCAACCCAGTGCTATCTCAGCCACCATGTACATGGGCAAAGAGATTGTCTGTCAGCCACCCAACCATAACACAGGTAGGAGGCTTGTCAGTTTTCACGTCATATTATCCTCACTTGAGCCGCTCCCTAATTCCGTCGTGCTGTCCCTTTTTTTTTTTTGTCCTTCGTGTTTT